>JAQZBX010004824.1:0-58619 GCA_029593785.1 Cabassous unicinctus
GGAAAGAAAACACACATGCTCTTTCTATTTTTCAGGATTTTTGTAACATCAAATGAAAGTACAGGAGAACACTTCTAAAGGAGGTTTCTTGTTACTATTGATACTTTTATCATCAACATAATGTTTTCTAAAAAAGCATTTAATGATTTTATATACAGAGCTGATTATTTGTTAAGGTTTTGCAGGTCTTTTGACTTGTGTCTAATTTCAGTACTCAGTTAAAAATATATGTGTCCTGTCTGTTAATAAAATAATAAGTTACATGAATAGTAGTAATACGCACTGATGCATGAAGTTATTATGCTTCTGTATGTATATATTTATGTTTTCCATGTAATTTATGTAGCTATGTATAATAGATTTGAAGACTGGTTAAAAAAAAAAAAGATGAAAACTGAAGACTGCTTCAACATGCTAACAGATGGCAAAAGTGGGAAAATAATGAGCTATCAGAATGTGAAATTGATATAAAACAAAGAAAATGCCAAGGACTAATTTAATTTAATTTTTTGAGATATTTCCAAAAGAATCAGCCTCTCTTTAATTAAATGACAACTTTAGAAATGTATAGCAAACACTTTATAATTTCTGATCTCAGGTTTTATTTCCCTTTCTCTAATATGGACTTGAAAATAAATATTCACTATTAACTTTATAGGATTTAACTTTTTTTAAAATTAAAATCTGTATTTTTATACAAAATATTTATGAAAACAATCAGCTATTCTAATTAGCCCAATCTAAATTAAGTTAATGTAACTTTTTTTTTTAAAGTACAGAGTGTGAAGTAAAACCTGTGATAAAGGTAATGATTTGGGTAATTATAAATGCCAGTATTATTGTATTGTATTGTTTGGTGTGTAACTCAACTTCTTCCTACAGGTGCTAAAATACAAATGCACAAAAAGTAATGATAAGTCTGTGGTTTTGTACATAAAAGGTTTAAAGATATAAGTGGTAACAAGTACAAGAAATGGTGGGGTGAAGGAAGAGTATAGGAAAAGTATATGTATATGCTCTATATACATGCTATTGAAGTTAAGTTCATATCAAACCACATATAATTGTTATATATCTAGAATGGTAAATTTTAACACTTTGGTAAACACAAGGAAAGTAGATGAAAAATATATCCAGATAGAAATGAGAAGGCACTCAATATGGTACAATACAAGAAAGCAAATAAATATAAAAGTAAGATTTAATGGAAATTAGGGCCAAAAATGGTATAAGACTTACAAAGGCTAAATAGCAAACACAGATATGTGTTATCAGCTGTGACTTTAAATGTAAATGGAATGCGAATATTCTCGCTGTCCTGATTTTGTGATAATCAGGGTAGGCTAAACATTCGCTGTATTAGAAATCATGCATGTGTCCCCAGACCTAGTTTTCCTCCCTAGGTCTGGTTTTTAGAATGCTAGTGATAAACTAAGCCAGATTTATTATATGATCATCCTATATGGGAAAAGACTGTAACTTTGGGTATCTTTGGTCAACCTTAAGAGATATAGGAGGGGAACGGATGTGGCTTGGGTGGTTGGATGTCCGTCTCCCATATGGAGGGACCTGGGCTTGATCCCTGGGACTTCCCAGCAAAAATAAAAAAAAGAAAAACATAGAAGGCGTGTGGGCCACCAGGCCCCATGCACGGGTGCACTGCCAGGCCCCACGAGCCACACAAAAGATGATGACGTACAGGAGAGTGACACAAGGGAAAGCCAAGATGAGATGCAATGAAAAACCAGGAACTAAGGTGGCACAAGCAGTGGGATGCATCTTTAATTCTGAGGATTAAATCCCAGTGAAGACAGAATAAGGATGAGAAGAGAGGGCAGGAAACGGACACAGAGAGTTGTGCAGTGAATGGACACAGAAACAGCAAAAACAGAGAGGAGTGTGTGTGTAAAAATGGATAAAAGTAAATAAATAAATAAATCCTTAAAATGATGTATAGGGGAGGAAGATATGGACTATAGTTAGTAGTAATACTTTGACGATACTCTTTCGTGATTTGTTAGCAAATGTTTCACAACAATGCGGGGTGTTTGTGGGGGGTGATGTGTGGGAGCCCTGTATGATGTTATGCATGTTTGTTTTGTAAGTTCACGATGTTTACTGAACACTTATATTGTATGTATGTTCATGTATGAATGGTATATGTCAATATAGTATTAAAAAAATAAAAAAATGTAAATGGACTAAATTCTCTGATCAAAAGGCAGAGATTAGCAGAATGGAAGCAAAGCATGACCAACTATATGCTGTCTGCAAGAAACTTAAGTTAAAGTCAAAGATAAAAGTAGGCTGACAGTAAAGGGATGGAAAAAATTACCATGCAATTAATAAGCAAAAGATAGCTGGGGTGGCTATACTAATATGGGATAAAATACACTTTAAGACATAAAGAGTTATGAGGGGAAAACATGGTCATTATTATTACATCTTATCATTACAGACTGATAAAGGGGACAATTCAACAAGGAGATGTAACGATTGTAAATATATATGCACCTAACAGCAGGGGTTCAAAATATATAAAGCAAATACTGACAGATTTAATGGGAGAACTTGATGGTTCTACATTAATAGTCGGATACTTTAAAACACCACTCTCAAAAGTGGGTAGAACTTCTAGTTACAAGATCAATAAGGAAGTACAGGACTTGAATGATACACTAAACTAGAACTAAAAGACATATATAGAACATTGTACCCAACAAAAATAGAACACACATTCTTCTTGAATGTACATGAATAATTCTCCAGAATAGACCATATGTTGAGTGACAAAACTGGTCTCAATATCTAGTCTCAATATGGAAATCATCCAATGTACATTCAATGCAATGTACATTCAATGCAAGCAGAAGGAAGGAAATAACAAGGATTAAAACATAGATAAATGAAATAGAAAACAAAGCAAAAAAAAAAAACAATAGAGAGAATCAACAAAACCAAAAGTTGCTTCTTTAAAAGATCAACAAAGTCATCAATCTTTAGCTGGACTGAAAATTTAAAATGACAGAATACAAATAACAAAACTCAGAGATACAAAGGGAAATATTACCAACAATCCTACTGAAATAAAAAAAGACTGTAAGTGGATACTATGACAAAGTGTATTCCAGTAAATTAGATAACCTAGATGAAATGGAGAAATTCTTAGAAACACAGAAACTACCTACATTGAGTGAAGAAGAAATAGAAAATCTCAACAAAGCAATTGCTAGTAAAGAGATTGCATCAGTAATCAAAAGCCTCCCAACAAAGAAAAGTCCAGGACTAGAGGGCTTCACAGGAGAATTCTACCAAACATTCCAATAAGAATTAATTCCGATTCTACACAATCTCTTCCAAGAAATGAAGGCCAGGGAATACTCCCTGACTCATTCTATGAGGCCAACATCACCTTCATACCAAAGCTAGATAAAAATACCAGAAGAAAAAACTACAGAGCAGTATCTCTTATGAATATTGATGCAAACATCCTCAAAATTTACTAGCAAACCAAAGCCAACAGCATATTAAAAGATCTATATACCATGATTAAGTAGGTTTTATCCCTGGTATGTAAGGTTAGTTCAACATAAGAAAATTAATTAATGTAATACACCACATTAACGGAATGAAGAGAAAAATACAAAGCATCCCAATTTATGTATAAAAAGCATGTGACAGAATACAATACACTTTCTTAATAAAAACAACTAGAACACTAGGAATAGAAGGAAACTTCCTCAACATGCTAAAGGGCATATATGAAAAGCCCACAGCTAAAACATCCTAACTAATAGTGAAAGACTGAAAGCTTTCCCTCTACGATAAGGAACAAGACAAGAATGTCCACTATCACCACTGTTATTCAATATTTTACTGGAAGTTCTGGCCAGAACAATTAGGCAAGAAAAAGAAATAAAAGGCATCCAAATTGGAAAGAAAAAGTAAAACTTTCCCTATTTGCAGGTGATATGATCCTATATACAGAAAATCCTGAAGAACTCCCAACAAAGCTCTTAGACCTAACAAATGAATTCAGCAAAGTGGCAGGGTACAAAATCAACACCCAAGAATCAGTAGTGTTTCTATATACAAGCAATAAATAATTGGAACAAGAAATCAAGAAAAAAAAGAAAACTCCCATTCACAATAGCAACTAAAAGAATCAAATATCTAGGAATAAATCTAACCAAGGATATAAAGGGCTTGTACACAGAAAACTATAAAACATTGCTAAAAGAAATTAAAGAAGACCTATTTAAATGGAAGGCTATTCTGTGTTCATGGGTTGGAAGACTAAATATCTTTAAGATGTCAATACTACCCAAAGTAATTTATAGATTCAATACAATCCCAATCAAAATTTCCAGCAAACTTCTTTGCAGAAGCAGAAAAGCCAGTCATCAAATTTATATGAAAGGGTAAGGGGGCCGAATAGGTATAGTCATATTGAAAAATAACAACAAAGTTAAAGGACTTATACTTCCCAATCTTAAAGCTTATTACAAAGCCATAGTAATCAAAACAGCATGGTACTAGCACAAGGACAGATACATAAACCAATGGAATAGACCGGAGAGCTCAGAAATCAACCCTCAAATTTATGGCCAACTGATTTTTGACAAGGTGGCAAACACCACTCAAGTGGGAAAGAATAGCCTCTTCAAGAAATGTTGCTGGGAAAACTGGATCTCCGCTTGCAAAAAAAATAAAAAATAAAAAAATGGAGTACTTCACAACTATACAAAAATCAAGTAAAAATGGATTAAAGATCTAAGTATAAAAGCCCAAACTATTAAACTCCTAGGAGAAAATATAGGAAAGTAACTTCAAGACTTTTTGTTAGGCAACAGTTTCCTATAGTTTATACTCAAAGCACAAGAAAAAGAAAAATACAGAAATGGGGCTTTATTAAAATAAAAAAAGGCTTGTTCCTCAAAGTACCTTATTTTGAAAGTAAAAAGACAACCTATAAAATGGAAGAAAATATTTGGAAACCACATATCTGATAGAGGATTAATATCCTGTATATATAAAGAAAACATTCAAATTAACAACAAAGGATTTGAAATGACTTGAGCCCACATCTTTCTCAAGAAGATATACAAATGGCCAGAAAGTATGTGAAAAGATGGTCAAAATCATTAGCCATCAGGGCAATGCAAATCAAAACCATAATGAGATACTATTTCATTATGTACCTTTAGAATGACTGCTATTAAAACAACAACAACAACAACAATGGAAAATAAGAAGTGTTGGAGAGGATGTGGAGAAAGAAGAACACTCATTCATTCCTGGTGGCAATGTAAAATGTTACAGTGCTGTGGAAGACAGTTTGGTAGTCCCTCAGAAAGCTAAATATAGAAAGAACACATGACTTGTCAATCCCACTAGTAGGTATATACACAAAAGAGTTGAAAGCAGGGGCTTGAACAGATATTGCACATGAATGTTCATAGTGACATTATTTATAATTGCCAAAAGATGGAAGCAACCCATCATTGGGTTGATGGACCATCCATTCATTGGTCCATCAACCAATGAATGGATACATAAAATGTGGTATATACATGCAAAGGAATATTACTCACTCAGAAAAAGGAATAAAGTTCTGATATATGTGATGACATGTATGAACTTTGAAGACATCATATTGAGTGAAATAAGCCAGACACAAAAGAATATTGATTGATCTCACTGATATGAAATAATCAGAACAATCAAACTCCTAAAATCAGAATCTAGAATTAAGGTTACTAGGATATTGGGTGGGAGTAGGGAATGGGAACTTAAGACTTAAAATGTACTGGGTGCCTATTTGGAATGAAGGAAATGTTTTGGTAAGGGATGGTGGCGATGGTAAGGACAATACTGTGAATGCAATTAATGCATGTATATCTGAATATGATTAAAATGGGAAATAGATTATATGTGGTAACAGAATAGAAATTAAAAAATAAAAATCCATGGAACTACATTATACATAGTGTGAACACTATGTTAAACCATGGATTTAATTAATAGTACAAGTATTAAAATGTGCTATCATCATCTGGAAAAAATGTTCTACATGAGTGCAAGGTGGTGGTGGTGGGGTAGTGTATGGGAATCCAGTATTTTATGCTTGATTGCTCTGTAAACCCACAAGTCCTCTAATAAAGAAAAAAAGATAAAAACAAAACAAAACAAAAGGTGGACCATGAATGAGTGAAAAATCATATAAAGAATGAAACGATCTTATCCATTGTATCAAGTTTGTCCTTCCTTAAGCAGACCATAACATTGCATTTTTGGTGTTCATATGCTTTGAAACCATTTTATAGTTTTAAAGTTTTTCAGTATTGTAATACTTTTTAGTATGTGTACAAATGTTACCGATGAAACTCTGAAAGATATTTCTCTATTATGAAGGAGGAGTACAGAATGTAAATAGGTTGAATCCAATGTGGAATTGAATCTAAGTGCATAAGGACAAGTTTCTCGAACTTTCTGAATCTCAGTTTCTTCATCTGAAAAATGAGGATAATGACACCTATCATCACAAACTTGTTATGAATATTGAATTAATGAAATATAAATTGTGTGGCCCATTTTCTGGCCTGAAGCAAGCACCAGACACTGGTACCTATTCTTGAAAGTAAAGGGAAATACAACATTTTACAGTTTTTCACTATGTATCAACAGAAGGATATAATGGGAAAATGTTTTTGTTAACTAATCTGAATCATCCTTTTCTTTCTGAAGAGAGTTAACAAAGATATGTGAGTTTGATAGTTAATATTTTGAAAGTTATTTTGTTCCACCTAAGTGAAAATCTATATTCTTAAAATTTCAACAATGATGAAATAAGAACTGTTCTAAAAATAGGGTAAATTTTAAATAAGAATCTTTATTCTATAACAATTTTGCCAACCTCACAATTATGACATAAAATAGAAAAGAAAATTTTGTCATTGAGATATCCATTAAACATTATTTATATATGTAGCTAAAATACAACCTAGATTAGGAAAGTCAATCCTAAAGAAAAATGACTTTAATTTATATTTTTATGATTGCATTCTGGCATGAAAAGAAAACAGTGTTATGAGAAATATATTATCTATAAAGCATCATGTAATGACACAGTTTATGTTAGATTTTAATGGAGTAGTATAAATTTAAAATATTCATCAAAATGGCTCAGCAACAGTCAGGCAGACCCTTGCCTAAGGGTTACTATTAGATGAAGCAGTTACTGTAATCTACACAAAGACAATGCTGGCAGATGGATTCTTGCTCTTGTCGATGGTATATTATCCGCTCCTCTTTTGAGTCTTGGGTGGGAGAAAAGAAAATGGGCAAAAGCACCTCTTAGCATTTTATGACGTTCTGCACATAGTCTGATACTAATTAGATCTTTCATGATATAACCTCACACATTAGCAATGTCAATCTCAGAGAGGCTAAGCCTTGCAAATTACTTTACAGTGTTTAACATTATGTTAGAAAATAATTAATAATTATACAAAAATATGTAGTCAAATTGATGGCCTACACAGTTCACCCAATCCCTTCAGAATCTGCAAAACCTTACATTTGCTATTTGATTCAGCAGGTAAGTGAATACATTCTACTACTTAGGATGGTTGAAAAAGAGATTTAAATGATGTTCTGCCTTGAAGACAGGATCTATGTAGGGAGAGCTGACAAGGTGCTTTGTGCCTAACCTGTCTGTTTTAGCATAACATAAACACAAGGTTTTGTTACACAAATTTTTTATGCTTTTTTTTCCTTGTCTATATATAGAGGTCATAGCGTTTCTATTCCAGCGATTTTATTATAACTGCAGTTCAGGAACTGTTATTATGTGATACACAAAAAGATGTATAATATATGAGGTGAAAAAGTGATTTAAAGAAGTTACTATTTGTGGGACACAGAAGAATTTATTAAACTGCAAATCTTAACTAAACTAAAATACCAAGAAATATGTTTTTTCTTATAATACTTTATGATCCTTTTCCAAGGTTTCCTTTCTTCCATCTATTCGTTGAACAGCCATTAATGACAAATGACAAACAAGAGAAAAACAATGGTCTTTAAGGGCTTAGCTATTATGTTTTAACAATTGTTGTGGCCTCATTTCAAATAAGATGATCAATAGAGGGTAGTTATTATTTTCATTGAATTCTTTCAAACAAAGGTGACAATAGAGTATAACAAAACAATAAATGTGCACATATTTTCCTAATATTTGTTATGAATAAAACAAATAGAGACAAAAAGCTTATTTTTTTCCTTAGTAAAGTTTCAGGTTTTCTAAAAAAAAAAAAAAAATGAACAATTAACCAAAACTTTCCTTGTAGTGAGATGGGCAATGGGGTTTAATTTCAATAGCTTGCATTCTAAACAGATTCTCTGGTCATTATTAGTTACCATATGAAATTGTCAAAAAAGGCATTCAACTCTTTATCATTAGACTTACAAATGCAGTGGAAATTATAGCATTCATCATTAGCACTCTATATGATTCATTTATATAGCGCAGATCTGTTTTCCTGTTGGAAAAGTACTGATTTTAATTTGCTAACACTCTTTTTAAAATTAAATATTAAAAGTAAATAAATAAAAACATAATGGCAGTGATTTTTTTGAGTACCATTATTATAGCATTATCTTGCTTGATTGATTTGCCTCTAACTATATTTCAACTTATGCATTCTTCTCAGGCTACTCTTCCCCCTTGTCGTCTTCCTTGGGATACCTTTGCCTATTACAGATATTTTAAGAAAAGGTAAGGCTATCAGCCTGGGAATCTCAATTTAATTTCCCTATTTATTGTCATATCTTTTACCTCCTCTTCTGATGATGTAGTCATAATCACTTATTAGCATTCTTTAGGCCAGAGTATCTCCAGGAGAAGTTACAAAAACAACAACAACAAAAACAAAAAACACCTTCAGGGAAATAAGGTACTTGGGAGCAGGAGAGACAAGTACATTAGGTTGCATTAGCTGAAATAAAGAACCTGAGTGGTAAAACTGCTCTGGTAACAGTCTTGAACTCCCAGCTAGCTACCTTTCGCCATTAACCGTATGCTTCCAAGTCCTGGGCCATCTTTGCAGCTAAAATTAATCTTTCTGGCAAGTTTTCTGCTACATTTATCTGACTTCTATCAGAATATTTTGGCAAGTGATTTCACTGCAAATCATCCTATGCACCTCAGGTCGTGAATAGTCAATATATGTGAACCTGCATATTAATGTGAATTAGCAAGATGCTAGGGACCAGGACCTGGAAGAGAGTGATGATGATTTATATTCTGTGCTCCTTGTCACTAAGAGCCCCTTCAGCAGCATTATAATGATTTTTCTCTGACCTTGTGAGTGCCTTACAGGGACACAGCCCACACATTCATCTATCTACCCCCTATCTCCAAAGTACCATTGGGATAATTTCTGCATCTTAATGGGACTTCAACTAAAAAGATATTTTAAAAATTAGCTGAAGATAGGAGCCATTATATTTTTAGCATATTTTTTTAACTGAAGAAATTTATTGAACAAATATAATCATTTTCAGTGAAATTATTTGACTAAAGAAAGTGTACTGGACATATAAAGAAAGAAAATGGGCTCCCCATCCTCTTAGTTTCTTTTATGTTTCCTCACATTTAAAGGGCAGATAAGATCAGATGTGAAATAGAATGGCTGCTTTTGTTATGACAGTAATGAGTTAGAATGAGACTAGATAAAAAAGACTGTAGATATGGGGTCATACAGAGGTGATACTCATGAATTTATTCATCGAAATGTGGCCGTGTCCTCATAAAATAAGATGTCATCATTACAAATGTAGATTATTCTGCTGTACTATATTGCTAATGATGCTATAAGGAAATAATCCAAAATTGATTTATATATTTGGCAGAAAACAAGAAAAAGTATTAAAATTTCAAAGAGAAAACAAGCACACTGGTCACTCCTGAAAATGCTCAGCATTTTGTTTTGTGATAGCATTGTAATAATAAAAATGTGCATTTATGTAAAAAAATAAGGAATGAGATTTTAAGGAATTATTTAAAGATTTGAATTTTTCAAATAGAAGTAAATAAGACATTTTTTCATTCTAAATCTGAAGAGAGTAACGTCAATGGAACCTTGAAGCTGTCTATTTCAGCTGGAAACATTTATTTAAACAAGGTAATTTGTTTTGATGTCTTGAGGTAAATTGCATTTTTATTCATTCATTCATTCCTTCACTGATCTCTAACACGTTTAATTTCATATTTTGTACAGCCCTGCCTCAGAGATCACCAATAAAAAATAAACTAAAAATTAAACAAGTACAGATTATAAATAAATGGAAGTTAATTTTTCATAAAAGTCTTAAAAAACCACCAAACTTTGAAGTCTTTTATGATGTTAGATAACCCCACTTCCTGTGGTTATTACTTGATTCCTCTTCAAGAAAATAGTTTAGGATTGTATTTCTACTTTATAATTCAGTATCTATTTTCATGTGACAGAATTAGAGGACAGATGAATTTTAAAAATACATACAAGACCATTGTAAATACTACACATCCTATACTACCTTCTTTAAAAATATTTGAACATATTTTTATCATAAGTGCTTAAATCATACAGAAAAGTAGAGAGAATCATATCACAAATATTCATGAAACTGCCAATTACCTTTAGTTCTTCAAGATTACAGATTTAATTGAAGCTACTTTGTATCATGTCCTAACCCAATTCTCTCACACACCTTTCCAGAAGATTATTTTTATTTTGTTTGATAGTACTTTTCAAAGATCTAACTAGTTTATCTCTCTTTATTTTTAAAATTGTCTATTTTTATTAATTTCTGTCATCTTTATATTATTTTAGTTTCTTCCAATTTTATTGTCTTAGTTTTGCTTGCATTTGTTACTTCATTTTCTTCTTTTATAATGCTTAGCTTTTTTACTTTCAATATTTATTAAACACATATTTAGGACTATAAATTTACCTCTAGGTCTTATTTAGAGAGATTTCTCCAAATTGTGTGTGACATGATATACTCCAATAGTTATTTTACATATTTTCTAATTTCCATTGCAATTCCTCTTTAAAACATAAATAGTTTCGTAACGTGGCTTTATGTTGTTCAGTGTCCAAAGTAATGTTTTTGTTTTAAACTTTGCTTTCATGTGATGGTCTATATGATGCTCTTTGAAATGCATTGAGACTTTCTTTGTGAATATAAACATAGTAATTTAGGCAATTTTTCCTTTTGTGCTTGAATAGAATAGTTAAATATATAGTAGCTTTATTTTGTTAATAATTATTTTTGTTTGCTAATTCTAGTATGAAATTTTGCAATTTAACCTTACAATGCTATTGAATTATTTTTATTAACTTTTATCTTTTTTATATATTTCAAGGCTATTAGGAGCACTCATATTTATATTTCTTAATTTCTCTTATTGTATGGGTTGTTTTTATCAATATGTAGTGTCACTAGTTATATGATTAAAGCTGTTTGCCTGACATCATTTTTGTCTGATATTAATGTGGCTACAGCATCTTTCTTTTAGGTAGTATTTATGTGCTATACCTCTTCCCATCCCTTTATCTTCATGCTTTTTTCTTGTTTATATTTTAGGTGTGTCTCTTTTAGGTTATAATTAGCTGGTTTATGTTTTTAAGGCAATCTGATAGTCTTTCATGGAAAGACAGCACAATGGCTAAGAGCATTGCCTCTGAGAGCAAAACCCAGGATCTGAATCCTGACTTTATTATTCATCAGCTCTGGAGGCTCTGAGCTTCGTTTACTTCATGTATAAATGACAATTTTAAAAGTACCTACTTTATATGAAAAGTTCTTAGGGCACTGCTTGGCATGGAGAAAATCACAATAAATATTAGTAATTTGTATTATTGAAATAAGTGAGATTAATGAATTTACCTACACTAGAATTACTGATATTTATTTTTGAGATTTATTATTATTGTTTTGCTGGTGTTTCTTTTTATTCCATCATTTTTATTTATTTTAATTTACTCTCCACTGCTTCCCTTGTGGGGTGTCTAATTTTTCTATATTCCTATAATTCTATATTGATTATAATTTAAATCTCTTAGTTACTATCTTTCAATTTTAAAAACAAATGTTTATGCGAATATTCTCACTGACCTGATTTTGTGATAATCAGAGTAGGCTAAACATTTGCTGTATTAGAAACCATGCATGTATCCCCAGACCTAGTTTTCCTCCCTAAGTCTGGTTTTTAGAATGCTGGTGATAAACTAAGCCTAATTTATTATATGACCATCCTGTATGGGAAAAGATTGTAACTTTGAGTATCTTTGGTCAACCTTAAGTGATATAGCAGGGGGACAGATATGGCTCGGGTGGTTGGGCGTCCGTCTCCCATATGGAGGGACCTGGGTTTGATCCCTGGGACCTCCCAGTAAAAATAAAAAAAGAAAAATATAGAAGGCGCGTGGGTCACCAGGCCCTGTGTGAGGGTGCACCACCAGGCCCTGTGAACGGGTGAGCCATCAGGCCCCATGTGCGGGTGCGCCGCCAGGCCCCACAAGCAGATGAGCTGTCAGGCCCCATCCACAGGTGCACCATCAGGCCCCGCAAGCTCCGCAGCAAGACCATGTAACAGGAGAGTGACACAAGGGAGAGCCAAGACGAGATGCACTGAAAAACCAGGAACTATGGTGGCACAGGTGGTAGGATGCCTCTCTCCCATATTGGAGATTCCGAGGATGAAATCCAGTGAATACAGGAGGAGAAGGATGAGAAGAGAGGGCAGGAAACAGACACAGAGAGTTGCTCAGTGAATGGACACAAAAACAGCAAAAACGGGGGGTAAAAAATGGATAAAAGTAAATAAATAAATAAATCCTTTTAAAAAACGTATAGGGGAGGAAGATGCGGACTATAGCTAGTAGTAATACTTTGACAATGTTCTTTCATGATTTGTTAACAAATGTTTCACAACAGTACAGGGTGTTTGGTTGGGGGGTGATGTATGGGAGCCCTGTATGTTATGCATGTTTGTTTTGTAAGTTCATGATGTTTACTGAACACTTATAGTTTATGTATGTATTCATGTATGAATGATATACTTCAATAAATTGATTTAAAAAAATGTTTAGTTACAAAATTTTCTGATTCAATGCAAAGTTTTTAGTATCTCTATTTATGCCCTCCGCCCGCCAATGGCAAAGGCAATAATAGCATGTTGATTTTAAAATGGTTCCCAATAATTTGCTTCCCCCTCTCTGAGATTCCTGATAGTCATACTCTTATATAACTCCTTCCTGTTGACCGTGGGTTAAATCTAGATACTTGCTTCTAATACTAGAACTCTGCAAAAGTGATGGGGTCCTATGTCTTGTTCCCATTCTTTCTTGCCTTTTCACTTGCTCATTCTTGTGAGCTTGCCTAAGTAGAAGCCTATGTAACAGGAAACTGAGTGAGGCCTCTAACCCAGCGTTTCTAAGTAACTGAGGCTCTCAGTCTTACAACCTGCAAAGAACTGGAATCTGGCAAAACATGCTCGAGTGTTTCTGGAAGTGGATCCAACATCAGCTGAGACTTTAAGGTAACATTAGAATCTGATGACACCATGATTACATTTTGGTTGTGAGAGACCTAGAGAAGAGGAACAAGTTGAGCTATGCCCAGATTTTTGACCCCTTCTGTGAGAGAATACATCTCAGAGTTTTAAGTCACTAAATGTATGGGGTAATTTGCTATACAGCTTTGGCAAATAGATGGTATTGAAATTTTTCAGCCTTTCTAGGGGGCAAAAGATGCTACCACTAAGAAATGGCTTCTGAGAACTGTCAGGAACATGACCAAGAGATAAAACCAAGAGTATGACTGTTAACATTTTATAAATCCTCTGAGAGATCAAAGGATTCAGACACACAGAGGTCCCTTAGAAAGGTTAAGAGTGTGGATCAAAAATCCTCTTAAACAAATAGGAGCTCTAGGGATGCTAATGGGCATTGTATACAGCCTGCCCAGCAGGAGCCCAAGTTTAATAAGGACTTACATAAAAACTATTTGGTTATGGCTTTTGTCTCATGAAGTGAACTTCAGTGAGATCCACAAAGATGCACAAAGTTTTTAAGAAAACTGTATCAGTAGAAACACTTCCAGCTTTTACTGAGTGGGACAGAGACCATACAAATGAATGGAGGTTCTTGGACCCCTAAAATTCTACTGGCAAGAAATCTATTTAGTTGAAAAAAAAAAAGTATTATTTTTCATGAAAGATGAAGGGTGATTCAGAGGACAGAGCCAAGAGCCCCGAGGGTAATTCCAAGAACTATAGCCTTAAAACCTAATTAAGAAATGTCCAACATTAGACTGTCTGGATTTCACAATTGCTGTGGATCAGTGACTTTTTTATGCTATTTTCACACTTTTTGAGCAAGAATGTCTATAGCCGTTATCCTATGCCACCATTGCATGCTGGGTGTGTGTTGGAGGGAGATAATTTGTCTCTTTAGCTTTACAAATGAAGGGGAACAGTACTCAAGAAGATGGACTTATGGAACTATATTAGAAGAACTTTATACATACCTAGACATTATTTCAATGAGATTCTGGATCTCAGGATGATGCTGTAATGGGATATGGCTGTTCATTTGGGAGGACTATGAATGATTGGACAGTTTGATAGAGGTCAGACTGTGATAAGCTAACTTCTAAGATGATCCCAATATTTTTCATCTCTTAGTATTTACACCTTTGTGTAATCTGTTCCTCTTGGTGTGGGGTGAAATGACTAACTTGCTTCTAATGGACAGAACATGGCAAAGGTAATGGGATGTTACTTCTGAAACAAGGTTAAAAAAAGATGGTGACTGCCACCTGCCTGGTTCTTTATCTCTTTCTTTCTGTCTTCACATTTGCTTGCTCTGATACTATTAACATCTTTTTTTGTGAGTGCCCTATGAAGAGGCCTGCCTGGCAAGAACTGAGAGTGGCCTCAGGCCAAGAGCCCATAAGGCCAGTGTAAGGAGAACTGAATCCACCCAACAACCCTGGGCATGGATTTGGTAGCAGAACCTTCCTCAGTTGAGCCTTGAGTTAACTGAGCCCTAGCCTGTACTTTAATTACAGCTTGTAAGAGACCCTGAAGTGAAGGGCCAGCTGAGCCATGGCTCTAACTCTTAACCTACAGTAACTGTGAAATAGAAAAGTTTTTGGATAATTTGTAACAAAAGGATAAATAAAAACTACACACTGAACATGTACTCACTTTATTCATCTTCTTTAATGTTGTTTTCCATAGTTCATGTTTACCTTTTGAAAGAAAAGAAAAATGAAAATAACATTTGCTTTATTCCTTGCAAATCAATAGCTGGTATAATTTAGCAACGTATTTTATCAATTTTTATTCTCATTTTAAATTTTATGTTTTTGGATCCTGTTCATTTCCTCTGGATTAATTTTATTTTTCCTTATTGAAATGCATGCCTTAGTAATTCTTGTTATAGGATCTACAGGTTATAAACTATTTTAGTTTATTATATCTTAAAATTACTTTATCATCTTCTTTTAAGTAATAGCCTAGCTGCTAGAGAAATTTAGCTTGAAATCTTTCCTTTGCTTTTTGAAAATATTTATTGGTACATATTGCTACTGTATAGAAATCAGTTGTCAGTCTATTAGCCCAGCAGGCCCGACTGGGCTAGTATATCTTTCAAAGGCTCACCCTCAAGGACGACTAGGAGCCTCCAGAGCCCAGAGGCCATTTGGGCACTTGGGGTCAGGAACTTCTCTGTATTCTCCAGGCTTCTGTCTGAGCGCTTCTCCCTCCAGCAGGAAGCATCTTTTTAACTGCCACCTTGTAGCCCTCTAACAAGCCCTAAACCAAGTGTAAACAAAAAAGCTTTTTAAAGGAAAAATAAATCTCTCAGGTAGCTTTAAAGCAGGGGTTCTTAACAAGGGGTCCCTCAGCTTGAATTGAAATTCAAGAAAACATTATTCTTGTGGGAACATGTTGATGCAGGTGTGATGTATTTATTAAATAATACACAGTATAGTGTGGACTTAGTAAGGGATCCGTGGTTTTCACCTGACTGACAAAGAGTTCCGTGGAACAAAAAAAGGTTAAGAACCCCTGCTTTAAAGGGTTTTCTCTTTATTTTTGTTCTGCAGTTTCACCACGATGAATATAAGTAACATTTTAAAAAATGTATCCTTCTCAATAATCATGACGTATTTTCAATTTGAAGACTCAGTTCTTGGAATTTTTCAACTATCATCTCCTGGAGTATTACTTTTTGCCATCCCTCTATTGTATTTTTATCATTTCAAAGTATCCTTTATAATTTTATCACCTCTTTCACATTTCTTATATCTTTGTGTGATCTTTTCTAGGTTCGTCCCTCATTATCTCTTAATTGAATACTTTTTCTACTACTGTGGAATCTTTCATTAGAGAGTTAATTCTATTTATAGGTTGTTTTTATTTCAAGGATTATTTTAAAAATACATTATATTTTTTGAAACCTAAATACTGGTGCTTCTTTATTTATGCTTGTTTTTGTTTTGCAATTTCTTGTATTCTTAACGATTTTTATTCTTTCATATATCCTTAAACAATTCTAAACTCAAATATTCTAAAGTATTTTTCTGATGATTATATGATTTAATGATGGTGTAAATTCAGGTTAAGAGTCTTTTAAAATATTGCACAGACTACCTTTCTTAGCATTAGTTGTTTTGGAGTTTTGATTGGCAAACTCACCTTTTGTTGGCATTTATTTTTTTCTTGTCCTCTTTGTCTTTGTCTCTTATGTTTCTCCCACTATGTTTCTGTTTCTCTCCCTCCTTACTCCTAAGTATCTAACGATCACATTCACCTGGGCTGTTAAAGCTCTTCATCCACAGCCAGCTCTGTGCAAGTAGACTCCTATTGAGCTGTGCTACTAAGATTATTAAAGATCCAGCAAATAAAATAGCAAGTGGCTTGGTTCTTGTTTCTGTGGCGAGGCTAAGTATTGTAAGCCCACAGCTTCATATGATCGACATTCCCCATTGGCTTTTGGTAACAGGTCTTTTCGACTTTCCTTCATGATATGAATTCCCTCTGACTCTGGTTTCAAACCCCAAGTCTTGGGCAGAATACCCTAAGCATCAGTTACTGCAGTTACCTTCTTGCAGTACCTGACACCTATTCTCTTCTATGTATTCCCGGACTCAGAACCCAACACACCCAATGCTTCAGTCTTTCTCACTTCTCTAAGCGTTTATCTTCCATTTTTCTCCTTGAGACTGATTATATATATATACATATTTTTTAATTCTTTGTCTTTTTAAATTTTTGAAATAAGCTTTAGATTACATAAATTTTACATAAAAAATATAGGGGATTTCCATATACCCTACCCCCTCCCCTTCCCACACTTTTCCCCATTAACATCTTTCTTTAGTGTGGTACATTTGTTACAATTGATGAACACATTTTGAAGGATTGCTACTAAGCGTGGTCTATAGTTTGCATTATAGTTTACATTTTGCAGTGCAGAACTTTATTGGTTTTGACAAAATGCATAATGACCTGCATCTGTCACTGCAATAACATGACATTGATTATATTGGTTTGAGCATGGAAAAGATTTCTAAATGTTTCTGCCTTTTGTGCTTTATATATCATTGTTATTTGTTTGGATGAAGGGAAAAGATATTCAAAATGTGAATTTCTAATACAATCTTGTCTAAAAGTGTGGGAAATTTTGAAATTTCTTTGTGAAATTGTTGGATGAAAATCTGGAGAGTCTATTTTTATGGTAATATAAATCATTTTTAAAATTTTCAGGTAATATTATTTTTTCATTTTTAGGTAATAGGAATATTCTCTTTTGTGTAGTAAACATTTTCCCTGGCTTTTTTCATATGCATTCCTTTACTCTTATACCATGTACATTATTATGTTATAAAACCATGAAATTACAGGTTCCATTTTTCATGATAATGTATGAATAACATACTAAACTATAGTGATATTACCACTGCAAAATGAAATTTCAATTGAACATTTAAAAATAATTATAGGGAAAATTAGTGGAGATAATGAGCACAGTTTGCTAAAAAAAATCTTAAGTATTACAGACGTTAGCTGGTAACTCTCTGCAGGTGACATTTATGCTTGAAGGGCACAGAACAAAGGCTAGTGTGTGGCTTTTAGCTGTGAAGTGACTCTCTGATTCTACTAAATGCTGTAATCATTATGAATTCTCTTTTGGCAGTTGTACTGGCTCAATAGTTACCATGGTTTGGAATATATTATGAGCCCCTCAGGAAAGATTGCTTATTTTATTCTTCTTTCTCTATGAGTAGAATTTTCTACATATAGAACTAGAAATTTGTTTTGAATCATAAAGGGTAATTATTTCCTGGTTAATGCATGTAAAAATCTGAATCATTTCAACTCCATTATAAAGTTCTTTGAAAAAACACAAAGTCTGTGGATAAAACATTATCAGGAGCTCTTTTCTACATATTAGAATTTCAAGTTAATGAGCACTGAAAATATTCAGCATCTAATTTAGAGATGTTATATCCACAAAGTCAAATCTAATTCCTTTAACAATGCTCTAGCAGGCATTGTGAGAAGAATGTGGAAGAATGAGAGAAAATGGGACTCTACTCTGTGAATCAGTTGGATACAAGACATTCAAGTAATTTAATCTCGGTGTTCTCATGTTTTCACTATGGTCTTTCTGACAGAACTATAGATGCTTTCAGTCTTTCCACTTGAATCATGTAAGAAAGACTTGATTTTCTTAATCAGCTGGGAAAAAAAAATCAAGAGAGTCTTTGCTTTTATCACACATGGAAGCATTTACTGTTCAGCTAGCTCAAGTTGAGAGGTCGATTTCTCAAAAGATTTAGCTTTTAGTGAAATGCTCCCAGAACAAATACTCTTGCACATCAGCAAGCAAGAAAGGAGATACTTGATACTACTTTAGTGAGCTTTTTTCCCCTCAATGTCTCTTTTGATTTCTTTACTCATAGAATTTGAAAATCTGTTTAAGATATACTCAAAATTATAATTTAAAGCAAAGTCAAAATGAATGCAACAACTTCAGCAAGAAGTTAAAAAGAAGAGCGACATATCATGACTTAAATACAGAGCAAGAAATACCAAATAGAAAATCTTTTTTGGTGATAACCTAATTAAAGAAACTCCACATAGCTGATTTTTATGATGCTTTTTATATATGGATTAAAGGGTCTATAAGGCCCTTTGTGAAAAAAATTTCTGAGTCATTCTGGGCTATTATATGAAATAAATGTAATTATTGATAGGTTTTAAGACAAGCTTTTTTTAGGCAAGGCTTTTCATTAAAGAGTCAATAAAGTTCCATCTGTTTTAGATAGAAGTCTTTATGTATTAGGCCTTAACATCTACTTCATAACAAGAGAGCATGTAAATCTGAAGACTTCAGGGGCTTCTGATTTCCTGCCACAACGGCTTTTAGTCAAAATGACTGTTCTTTTTCAGATGTTTTGCAGACAACTACTTTATTATTAAAAGTCTTTGCTTCCCAAAGTCAATTTCAATTGAGATAACTTCCAATTTTAAAGAAGGGAAAACTCTAGTCAGAATAAATATTCCTCAAATGTCTGAAACTATCAAAATAAAGCATGTTTTGAACAAGCAGCCCACCCTGAAGCTGACGGAGGTGACCTCTCAGTTCGTGGGGCTCAAACAACAGAAAGTCAGAATTTCTGAGACAGCATGGACAGTAGACCGTGGGCAGTAGCTCCTTAAGGGCAAGGGAACTGTGTCTTACATGTGTTTGTAGTCTCAGTGAATTTTTTTGTTTGTTTGTTTAATAGGAGGTACAGGGGATTGAATCCAGGACCTCGGACATGCAAAGCAGACACTCAACCTGAGCTACACCCACTCTCTCAGTGTCATTTTAGGGGTTCTACACTAAATTTAATGAATTATGACTACTCAGATTTCTTGAAGTTGCATGTCTTTTAGAAAAGCTGTTATTTTAAATTTTCATTCTTTCAATATTTTTTGGAAGGATATTGCTTTATGAATAAACATGGGGAGAAGGTATAGAATTTTTCTTTCTAATGGATAAGCTTGTAAGATTAATTACAGTTCCATCCTCCCGTTCCCTAGGCGATGGCCCTCATCACCTTCTCTATGTGTCCCACCCCAACAAGAATATAAGCTAGAGAGGCTGAGATTTTCATTTGTTTTGTTCAATGACATATCCCCAGAATCTAGAATAATTATGCATAATGCATAGTCAACATTCAATTAAGAGTCGTTGAAGAAAAGAATTAGCAATATGTTGGGCTATCCTATGATCCCTCATTTAGGGAGGGGTTAACATGATAGTTCAGATGAGAACCCATGAGGCTGTTGTCAGAAGCACAGGAAACGATGAATAGTAAGACCACAATAAATATTAGCAATTATTAGTGTCAGGTATTTATGACCATCACAAAAGGTCCATCCTGATTTTGCTGATGGAAGGAGACTTAAGAATACCAATATCAAAAAAAATTAGGTGGAATAATTCCACCTAACCAAAATTATTGTGGAGAATGTGCAAAAATGTTATTTCTTTCAAAAAAGGTATATTTATTTCATTAAATATGTGAAGTTATTTAAACAAAACAAGGATTTTAACAGCTCATATGCAAGCAACAAGATCTATATACATGAACATATATTATGTATAATGCATTACACATCTATCTATATCTATAATGATAATGATATATATAATTTGCATTTTTAAAATTATGGCTAGTTTTTCATAGATGCTTGCTAAAACTTAATCATCTAAGGGGTCATGACAAGTTATTTTCCAATAAGTGTCCAAATTAAGTATAATCATTTAAAATGAAACCCCAAAAGAACACGGATTACAGTGCACATCTTACCTCACAGATTTATTTTGAGAAAGTGAACATAGAATTTTAATAAAATGATTGTCATTTTATTTTCCACTCCACCTATAACCAATGTTCTTTTTCATTCCAGTTGTTAATTAAGGTAGGAAACAATATTGGCTTTAACATGTTCAATATAAAAGTAAATGTCAATTGGTTCCCTATTTTCTTTTTCTAAACAAAGGGAACATAAATATTTAAAATTCTTTCCAGGTGGTTGCATGTAGCCACTGTTCATTTTTTCACATTGCTGTACAGTATTCCATTGCATGAATATGCTGCAATTGATTTTTCCCTTTTACTATTGAACATTTGGATTTTTCTAGTATTTGAATATTACAAATAGTTCTGCTCTGAATATTTTTATATATACCTATTGGTGCACATATAAATGTATTTCTTTTGAGGAAATATTTTAGGAGTGGAATTGTTGCTATGTATATGGTCAGTTTTAGTAAGACACTGTCAAATATTGAACCCATGTGACTGTATCAATTTACATTATACAACAAACTGTAGGATAGATAGAGTTGTTCTTCATTGACATCTACACTATTTTTTTTAATTTTTTTATTTGCCATTCTGGAGAGTATGCAGTCATATTACACTGTAGTTTATTTTGCATTTCCCTGAAGAATGAAGACTATGATCATCCTTTCATTTGCTTTATGGCCATTTGTAAATTATCTTTGTATATATCAGTTGTCTTTCTTTTTCTTATTGATTTGTAGCAGTTGTTTATATATTCTGGATGCAAGTCCTGCATCAGATATATGGTTGCAACTTTTCTCCCACTCTGTGGCTTACTTTTTCACTTTTTAAATGATGTGCTGATGAACACAGATTCTTAATTTTACTGAAGCCTAATTTATCAATCATATTTTTATGCTAATGTGTGTCTCATTTAATAAATCTTTGCGTATTCCATGATCATGGTGACATTTTCTATATAATTTTTTAAAAAATTTATTGTTCTGTCATTCAGTATCCAACTGAACTTGGTTTAGTTGTCTATTTTTCACCAAGACAGCATACCCTTACCTAATATGACTTTATAAGCCATGATATCTTATGGTTAAGTCATCCAGATTTGTTTTTCTTCAGTTTTACCTTAATTGTTCTTAGCCATTTTCATTCCATATGAATTTTAGAATTGATATGTCAACGTGCACTTACTTACACGCATATGCCTTGCTAGAAACTTGAGTAAGACTGCATTGAATCAATAGATCAGTTTTTTAAAAATTGATATTTCAACGGAATTAAGTCACATAATCTATTAACGTGATATATCACTCCATTTTTTAACATCTTCTTTGATCTCTTAGTAATATAAAAACATTTTATTTAGAAAACTTGTTCATATATGTTTGAAGCAACTGTCAATCATTGTTAAATTTTATCTTATATTTATATATAAAATATGCAAGTTTTGGCTTTTACTTTTATATAGCAAACTTGTCTAATCTACCTAATTTGAATAGTTTATCTAGAGATTTTTAGGATTTCCTATATCCACAATTGTCTTATTTCAAACAAAGGGCATTTTTTTTCTTTTTAATCTTTATATATTTTCCCCTATTTCTTGCTTTATTTTACTACCTAGTATTTCCAACATGATGAGGTAGAATGAAAGTGGTGATAGCAAGTATCTTTTAATATTTCAACATTAAGTAAAGGTTATATGTTCACTTTTTAATAACAAGCCTTAATTTGAAAAAGGATGTTATTTACTATTGTTAGTTTGCAAAGAGTGTTTTCATGAAAGTTTAATGAAATTTGTCAAAAGATTTCCTGAATTTAGTAAAAAGATCCATATGTACTTTTTTCTTTAGTCCACTGATATGGTGATTGACAAGGGTTACTGACTATCACAAAACCTTCCTTTTTAGAAAAGCCCAACTTTATCCTGATATCAAATCCTTTTAGTGCATTGCTGGATATTATTTGCTACTATTTTGGGATATCTAAGTCAATGAAAAACATCATCCTATCAGTATTGTTTCTTGCAATGCCTATTTTAGGTTTGGTATGAAAGGTTTGGTATGGTCTCATAAATAAGCTGTGAAAAATTTTTTCTATTTTCTCTTATACTTGGCAAAGGATTACTGAATGCTAGCATAATTCACTAGAGAATTCATCCAGGTGTCAGCTCTCCTTTAAGAATAATTATTCTGGATTGGACAAGATATAGAACTACCTACATTAATTTGCCACAAGGCTGCTGACGCAAAGTGCCAGAAATCTGTTGGCTTTATAAATAGTAATTTTTGGGGGTTAAAGCTTACAGTTACAAGGCAGTAAAAAGTCCAAGTCAATGTTTCTTTAATACAAAAGTTAAAGTTGAAGCAAATGGTCACCAATCTCTGGCTGGTCTCTGCCTTCCCCTCTGGGCTTTCTCCTCCTCTTGAGGCTCTGCTGCTCTACTGCTTCCCAATTTCAGGTGTAGGCAGGCATAGGGCTTTCTATATCAGTCCTGGCTGTTCTCACCAGTCACAGTTTCAGAAGTAAGCTATTGGCAAAATGACACATCTTTCCCCGGGGCTTCAACTGTTTGAGCATTCTTCTTCTGTCACATGGCAGGATCAAAAATGACAGCGCTCTTTCTTCCCATGTGTCTGTCTGTCTGTGTGAGTGTCTATTTATATCAGACCCACCAACAGGGCAGGGACTCAACCTGAGTCATGCCCACTGAATTAGTCAAATCAAAACCCATAATCTTAACAGGTAATCTAATCAAAGTCACCTCAGCTAAATTTAATGCAATCAAAGGGTATCACACCCTGAGGAATAGATTAGTTTACAAACATTATCTTTCTCTTTTTGGGATTTATAAATAATATCACACGGCCACATTACCCAAGGTTTCTACCTGTTGGGATCCTATTCTCCTTGGGTTTCTCACAGGTCTGCACATCTTGCAAGTAGTAGCACTGATTCCCTTAAGGGCTTTCTTTTCACAAATATTTGTGTAATGAACAGTCTTGTAAGATAAAGATAGTGTCTTCCTGTGGAGCAAAGGCCAGAATATTTTACTGTCCAGTAAAATAAAGTAAAAATCTCCCTCCAAGGCAAGATTTGGACACATTTGCTTGTGGGCTCATAAGAAAATATTTGGTCACCTAAGCTTAATGGTTCTTTGGCTAAGTTTCTTTCTGGGAATCCAACCACATATCTTTGCCATTTTGCTTCTTCACCAATTTGTCTCTTATAATAATTCTTTTCTTTATTTACTTCTTAATATATCTTTGCTTCAATTTAAATAATCTTATTTGCTGAGTCTTCTGCTTTAATCCATCTGTTGAATTCTTCATTTCCAAAATTGTATTTTTGGTTCTAGAATTTCTGTGCATTGCTTTTTAGATTTCATTTGTCTTATATTTTCTTGAATATATTATTCATAGTTATTTCAGTGTCTAATATGTCCACATAACCCCTGGATCTCTTTTAATTGTTTTGATCTCTATTTTATTCAGTGTTGAAAATTATGAGTGGCATAATCTGCCCCCATTCTTTTATTTTAATTTTTCCTTGTGGTTAGAGTTTTTAAAATCTCAATTTCAGTAATTAATTCACAACTGCCTATTATTACACACCTATAACTTTGCCTTTCTTCTGGGAGGCTTCAAAACTAATAATATATATATGTATATATTTTTTATTTTTAGAAAAAAAAGAGCAAAGTTTATTGAAATATCAAGCTATATTTGAAAAATCAATATCCCAATCCTGATCCTGGAGACATATATCAGGTTAAAGTGTCAGAAAGTGGAAAGTGTTCACTGCCACACAACCCCCCTCAAGACAAGCTCCCTGAGGACATTGTCCAGGCACCATCAGGTGCACAAGGATGCACAAGGGTGCACAAAAGGACACCGTCGAGCCAATCGCCATTCACTTGAAAGTTTTCCACAAGAATTTTAAAAACAACAACAACAAAGTTTTTAAATGACACTGTGAAGTTCAAGCTTATTTTCTCTCAATCCCATCTCTGTAGTCAGCATTAGTGAATGGCAGGTTTGGCATTCAAAAGAGAACCTCACATTCCTTCAGTGGACAGTTGGAAAAAAGTTGCAGCAGCAAGGCATCTGTGGCCACATTCTGAAGCTGGCTCCTTCCCCACCTTTATTCTTTAGTCTTACTTAACCTAAAGGACAAACTGGATCAGCATGGTAAATGAACGCAATCAAAGAATTGGCCTTAAGGGAGAAGCAACCAGTCAATATAGTTCTAGCCCTAGGGTAAATATACACATTTATGGCTATATAGAAATCTATGCCAATACTAACCAAACAGAACTTTGTATGTGGTCATCCCAAAGCTGTAATCCCACACTGGGCTGTGCACAAAGCCATGCATTATACCATATTAACCAATAGAAGGCTGACTTGGCTCAATCTCTTTCATCTGTTCCCCACCACCTTTGCCAGGCAGGAGAAGAGAACGAGGTTGCCTCTGCTGTGAACACAAGTGGCTTCTTCATAAGAACAGTCACTGTCAAGTGAAGCTGTTGAAGATGTACACAGAAATGAAAAACAGACCCCTTATACTTTCTGGAGCAAACTGGCATCACATCTCAAGCTACCTTTCTCCTTTGCCAGTTGCAGCTGAGTTGGCTGGGCCCCCGGAGTCCCCAGGGCATGGTGGCATTAGAGGCTCACTGGCTTGGGATAACTAAATACCATGCAACTCTGCCTCCAGAGTCCTGCTCTCTGTCAGGGGTTTGTCACTGGAGTGGACCCAGATGACGATGTCCTTGGGACATCTCTTGGCACCGGCTATGCTAGATATAAAATTCTCCACATGAGATGATGCTTGGGGAGTCAAAAACAAACTGGAAAGAACTAGGTAGAACAGTTTAATGGCTCTGCCCACCCCAAAGACAGAGACACACAGCAGAACTACCGGGGGCCTCCGGACTCATGGGGATTCAGGAGCCGGCTCTTCAGGGCTCAGATGAGCCTGGAACTTCTCCAGCTGCTCAGAGCTGGCCAGAGTTTTCAAGAGTATGTTCTCATGCTCCAGCTGGGAGTTCTTTTCCACCAGCTCTCAGATCTGCTCCTTCAGGATCTTCACCACCTCTCTCACAGCATACATGAAATGATTCTTCACCAGATCCATGGCCTGCTCAATCTTGTTGTCTATAGCCACCACACTGGCTCCGCAGGCACTAGCTCCAAAGCTAGCTAGGAATCCCTTCTCAGTTGGGAAGCTTCCAGCCTGGCCTCCCCAGCAGTGTCCCACGGGCAGACAACCCTCTGCCAGGCCCTGCCCCACCGCCCCTTTAATAATATATTTTCCAAGTTCTAAACCAGAACCAGAATTCTATATCCAGAAAAAAATACCTATCGGCAGTGAGATGAAATTAATATATTTTCAGATAAAGAAAACTTGCCCTTAGATCTGCTTTGAAAGAACTACCAAAGAAAGGTTTTCATACAGAGAGAAATAACAGCAGGAGAAAACTTGCAATATGAGGAATGATAATACCAAGTACTTGCTAAGATGCAGAGTGGCTAGAACTTTCATACATTACTGGAGGGAGTAAAGAATGGTCCACCATTTTGGATAAAGTTTTGTCAATTTCTTATAAAGTTAAACATATATTTAGCATACACCCCAGCAATCCCACTCCTGAGTACACACAAAGACCTGTCTAGGAGTATTTATTGCAGCTCTTTTGATAATTGCCAAAAACTGGAAACAATCCAAATATCATTCAATGGGTGAATATCTGGAAATACAAACTCTGATAGGCTCACACAATGCAATACAACATCTGAGTGTATATCATTATACCATGTGTAAGAAACCATTCTTAAAAGATTTAATATTATATGATTCCATTTATGTGAGATTTACAAAAAGGCAAAACTATAGTGATGAACAACTTAGCAGTTCTCACAGGTTAGGTGTAGATGCAGCTATGAATAGGTTTTATGGGGTTATGGAACTCTATCCTTATTGTGGTGGTAGTTAAACAAATATATGTGTATTAAAATTCATGAAATTGTTCACCAAAAATTAAAAAGTCTATTTTACTGCATTATAATTTTTAAAATAAAAATTTTCAAATTTAAATAAATGTTATCTTTCTTAATTATTTTCCAGCCAAAACCTTAGTCTTTAATTTTTCAGTCTAAAATTGTCACAAATTTTTAATTTTATTATTAAATTTAAAGGCATCTTAGTTAATTGAAACTTATACATTTCTAGAAACACTTGACTTGTTTTAAAATCTGTGACTTAAAAAGGAATAAATTAAGAATTATTTTAATATTTTAAATCAATGACCAATTTTTCCAGAGTTATTTTTTTCACTAAACTTCGAAACTTATAACTATAAATAATTTTATTTATTTATTGGGCTGTAGAAATGGGGAACAGAGGGAAATTGAAACATTCAAAGTTTTTTTGGAGGCAGTTAACAAAGGTTATTTTCATGAGAAGAATCAGGAAGATGAAGGAGTTAAGGATGAAGTTTCAGATTTAACAATTTGAAAGCATTGTGTTACCACATTCTGAAATAGAAAATACTGGAGAAGCAGCAGTTTTACATGTGTGGGCAGAGATAATTCAGTTTGGTACCTTCTGAAGGAGAGATTTCCAAGTAGTGAAGTCATGTAAGAAGTTATATAAACATACTAGAATTTACCATGTATACCAAAAAGGAAATCCTTCCTTTTTTGTGTTAGATTGTTTTAGAATAAGTAATATGTAATTGTTAGTCATATACTCCTTCACATTTCAGCTCTGCCATTTAGAAGTTGTATAAACTAGAACAAGTAACTTAATCTTTTGCACTAGTAATTTTTCAACTATAAAATATGATAATATTACCAGTGTTTCATGGTTATAAGATTTTAACGAAATAAAATACGTAAAACATGCAATATGGAGGATTAATTATATATATATATACACATATATATATTCTTTTCCATTTCTTTTGTGAAATGTGAATTCTGTGGGTTACAAACAAATACCATCTTACTTTTCTTTGAACTAAACTTGTCACCGATTTCCAAGGCAGGGTTAAGAAATTTTCCATGAAAGTTTATTTTATTGTAAATGTGTTAGCCTTACTGATATGTCACCGCAGATAGCATAGGGTGTTTAGACTACAACTGTGAATTTGATCAAATTCATTGGGTAATTGATAAAAACATGATGCATTTTGATAAACAAGAAAAAAATGTAGTAAAATAAAATATTCAGTTGAGTTAAGGAGAAAATGTTCTTAAAAAATTAAGCTCCCATTCCTTTGTCAATGAGTATTGGGAATTCTCAAGAAATATTACTGACATGTTGGAACTCTGTAATGAAAATATATCAAGACCAAATAGCTTGGCTTCTGCCACTGGACCTCGTTTGTTGATGCCTAGTTAAAAGATTCATTTGCATTTGCAAACATGTGCTTTAATTTTAACCTTAATTCTGCAGTGGCTCACTTTTCATGCTTCCTTAAATATTACCTTTCAAAATGAGTCTTATTAATGTGCATAGCACCTGTGTATTGCCATTTCATCATAATTTATTTTATTGATTTCTTTTCCTCCATTTCTCTTTTTTCTTATTTCCAGCATTTATTTAACACACCATCTCTGGGTGAACTTGTATTCTGGAAAGGAATGCATCAAATCCCAAAATATAAAGGCTTATTTTTCCAAAAGTTGGGTGAACTCCCAGAAGACATTTAATGCTTCATAGATTTACAGTTTAAGTAATAAAAAATAGGAAACTAATTCCCTCCCCATTCTCATAACTTGCCTCTAATTATAATTGAAATAGAGCCTCTGTACTTCTCCAAATTTGTTTTGACATCCAGGAACAATTTTGCTTAAATGCATTTTTAAAATTCTTTTCTCTGTTATATCCATTATTGATTTTATTATTCTCCCACTCCACAATTTATGACATGAATAGGAAGATATGAAATTATTAGGTCAAATCAACAAATATACAAATTAGCAGCAAAGTAATTGATAACCAAGGCTGTAAAGTATTCACCTTAATAACTGTCATTATAAGGATAGAATGCTTCTCACTTTTAAATTTTTTTCATCTTCATTTGGATCTTGAAATTTTGTCTTCAGAACTTTTAGTGCTATAACTTTTGAAACCAGAAAAATTCAACTTATAGATCAAAAATCACCAGAAATGTAGCAATATATTTTACTTAAGTTATTTCTAAAAACTTCATCTCTCAAATTGCTATTAAAGATGGAAGATGACTCATTTTTTAAATATTTATTACTTTTTGGGGCTCAATATGTTTTTCTATGAAATTAATGATTCATTATATAGAACAAGGAAAGTGGCATGTGTCAATAATTAGAGCACCAATAATGCTTTTCACAGGCTTTAGCTTGAATTCTGTTACTGAAAGTTTTTCCCATTAATTTTATTTCACTTTGTGAAAGCTGGAAAATATGCAGTGTAAAGCAAGATCTACAATTCCAAGAATAAAGAAAGGAAAGAAATAAAAATACCTTTTAAATATCATTTTCAGCTTCATATTATTATCACTACTCTTTTTCATGCAGAATCAATTTGTGATTACTCAACATATATGAACGGAAATTCCAAAATAATGATTATTTAAATGCTTTTCCTTAACTAATAAGAGACAGAGAGAAGTCACAAGCAACTACATTTATAGTTGGAGCTTTTAAAAGGCAAATTCAGATTATATGACTTACAAGTTAACCTTATATTTTTTTCACCTTCAATCTTTACCACCTTCTCTGAAATTTGATCACTAAATCTGGAAAATGGCTTAGAAGTCATTAAGCACAGTTTCATCACATTGTTATTTTTTCTTTGTTGAGACATTTCAAAGTGCTGAAAAGAAAAAAGAGATTAAATTATATTCAGTTGAGATTTTTAAGGTAACAGAATAAAATAATGAATTTTGAAGATTTTAATTGTTTGCATATTTTTTATAATTTATTTTATACAAATATCATGTGTATTGGATGGGGAAAATGTTGAAAATTCAGGAGAGGATTAAGAAGTAAATAAAGTATTTCTTCTTTCACTACAGACACATTAGTTTTATTAACATATTGGTGTTCTTATTTCCTGGGTCTCTATATTCACTCAATCAACAACTATTTACTGGGTACTTGCAATGTGCAAAAACTATTTTAAGAGTAAATAAGATTGACTAGAAACTTCTAGTGGGAGTTATACTGAAAATAAACCAAGAACAACAAAATAGCTTACAATTATAAAGTGCTAGGGAAAAAAATCCAGGATAACATAGAGCGTGACAGGGGAAGGGAGTTTGCAACTTTATTGAATGGTTAAGAAGGGAGGGGAAGATATGATGTTTGAAATAGAGCCTGAATAATGGAAAGAAGCCAGCCATGCAAAGATAGAACAGAAGAGTTTCCAGGCTGTGTGAAAATAAAAATGCAAACTCTTGCAGCAGGAATAAGGCTCAATGTAATGGGACAGAAAAGAAAATAATGTCAGAAATCCTGGGAAAGACTGAGAATGAGGTGAAAATGGAAAAGCAGATTTTGTAGACTATGGTTAGAAATTAAGATTTTATTCTAAATTAAATAAAAAGTAATAAAAGAATTACTAAGCAGGAGGTGAGTGCTACAGTTGGATTTCCTTTAAAAAAAAAAAAAGATAACTTCTGGATGGAAAATGGAGTATGATGAGCTGGGGAGCAGCAGAAGCAGAGACTTATGTGGGGGATATGCTTAAGGGAGAGGAAAGAGGAAGGTGGCTTGAAGTGGGAGAGTATCAGTGAAGATGAAGAGAAGGAGGTGAGATTCAGCAGACTTTTGGAAGTAGAGTCAAGGGTTCGGGGATGGGACGGATGCCTGGAAGGGGTTAAGAAAAGTGGGTAGAATCCCAAATGCCACATTAGTGTTTCAGTGGTTGGTGAAGCCATTTACTGAGAAGGGGAAGACAGAAGAAAAGGTTAGGAGGGGAAGAAATCTGCCTATAAGTTTCTTTATTTAAAACACCACATTCAAAAGGTGTTTTTTAGATATCAGAGTAGAGATATCAAGTAGGCTTCTAACTTTGGATATATGTGTATGTATTTGTATACATAAATACGTATACAAACATACATAGGCACGATACTTTCGTAATCTATTTTTGCACTTATCTTCATTGTTCATGCAATTTAACATGTTTCCAAAACATCGGTTTTAATGGCTGCATAGATGCTCATTATGAGAATATAGCATAATTTATATGCAATCATTCCTCTATTGCTGGGCAAGTAATTGTCTCTAAGTTCCTATTTTTTCCTATCATATATAACTCTGTTGATCATCCTTTCAGAAAAATAATTATGCATATCTGTTTTATTTCAAAGGGTAAACTTTCCAAACCCAGATTTGCCAGAATCAAAGAATTTCAATGGCATTAAGGATTTTGATACATAGTTCTAATGCTACCCCCAAAAGTGTACCATCACAACTTTTATCAGGAGTTTATAATAGTATCCATTTCTCAGTATGATGACCTAAACTAATAATTTATTTTTTTGTTAATCTGTGTTACTATGACGGAAGAAAATATCAATTTTCATTTGTATTATTTAAGTATTTCTTTGAAGCTGTTGAGTGCATTTATTCTTTCATATGTGTTCAGCTATTTGCCTTTCTTCTTTTGTGGATTTGCTACATAGGGTCTTTGGTTATTTTTATTTAGTAATTTTCCTCTTTTTCTTATGCATTTATCAGAAATTTCTATTATTATTCCTATATATAAACATTGAATATATGCTTACAGTTTATCTACTAATTATTTTAATTATGGAAAGTTTTGTTTATTCTAATATGTTTGCAAATCATATCTCAATGTTTTCTTCTTTTTGATCTATGTTTGGAAGAAGGCTTAATGTAATAAAGATTCGGACACTATTTTTTGATGTTTGACCATTGACAACTTTTCACCTTCACCTCTCTCTCTTCCCCTTCAGCCCCACGTTTGGGCAAGCTGGTAAGAAAACCTGGGCACTCCCCCCCAGGGGTGCCTTTGGGAGATTTTAACCACACAAGCCCTGCAAGCCCCAGCTACGCATGGTAACCCTCATACCTACTTCACACCTTCACCACTAAAAGAACCGCAGGCCAGTCTCTTTTCTCTGCTTTCTCAAACCATTTTAGACCAATTTGAGAAGCCTGCCACAATCTTCCCAAAAAGGTTTATTATGGGTACAGTAAACTTCTTCCTACCCTCTTGCGTGTGTGTGGATCTGAAACCTGAATTTTGTTTGGGGGCCTTCCTGTTTGGTACATTGGCAAAAAACACTTAGAACCCTTACAAACAAATTAGGTAACCATTTGCTAATATTTTCTTCTGATTCTTAAAATATGTTTTTGTTTTTTGTCTTTAATCCCTTTGAAAATTAGATTATTTTGGATAATGGTGTGAGGTAAGGATATAGCATTATTTAAAAAAAAAAACATGTTTGCCACTTGTTTTAGCACCATTAATTGACTAATCCAACATTTCCTACTTATTTGAAATGTCATGTTTATAATATAATTACCAGAATTAACCAGAAGAGATAGTCAGATGAACTTAATGGTCAGTCATTCCAAATACTTATGACCTTATTTACTATAATATATACTTAGAGTAATATACCAGCAGAATTCAATGGAAAAGACTAAAATTCATAGTTTTTGATTAATTAATTACTGTTTTCATTAAATATACCATAGTTTCCATTTTTATAATTGTTAGAGAAACCCAAAAATTTATTTGAATTTTAGTAAATAAATTACTTTTGTGACATCTTGGGTGTCTAACTCTAGTAACTTTTAAGTTTCTGCCTGTAGCAATAATTAAAAAAAAAAAAGTTTACTGCCTCTTTTGACTTTTAAAAATGTTAATTGTTTATTGTCAAATTACTGTGACTAGCAACCTTAATTTGGTTCTTAAGTCACATGTTTACCTCAATCTGTTCTCAGAAAAATTGAGAAGTCTTGTATACTCTGGGTAGGGAGGAGGGGCACTGGGCAAGGTAATCTCCCTACCACCTTGCTATATTTCAAGCCCAGCCCCCTTCTTCTTTGACTTAAATATTCCCGCTGATGTTAAATAGACCATCTCTCCATCAGAGCTATGCTGGGCTAAGACCAAGCAAATCATAGGACATAGATGAGAGACATGCGTGCTAGGCTGCCATTTGCCAATTACAGGGAGCTGTTAAAATGATTTTTCTCACTGTATGATGATTTGATGGACTGAGAACTGCTCTTCCCAGGACAAACTAGTCATTCCAGAGAAACACACTTAGCTATCATGAGCAACTCTAAGAATGCACCCTGGGAAAGTATCATAAAGTTTTTGAGATCTCGGTTCTGTCTGTGTGGCTGACTACTCAGAGGGTTCAAAAAACACTTGCTTCATTGTAACAAGGAATGTGCTGTAGAGAAGGAAGCCAGCATACATGAAAAAATGTGCATTTGTGGTAGGTATTTAGAGTTTACAAAGTGTCTTTGCACACATTATCAAATGTGAACGTCATAACAAGTCTCATTTGTAAATGAGGAAACAGAGACTTTAAAAGGGTTAGTACTCAACTCAAGTATTTGATTATCAAAGCTAGACTCATTTGAGTAAGCCTGATATCAAAAAGTGAGTTAAGATTTCTTGAAAGCTACTGGGAGGAAGATGAAAGAAGTAGAAGGACAAAAGAATACTTACTTTTGTGCCCTATCAAACTTTTGTGGGCATGACCATCATTTTATTTTTAGAAATTTATGAAATTCTGGAAGAATTTTATATATAATTATGACAGTTGCATTCAATGCTGGTAAGTTATTTTAATGATATCCATGCAATTTGATAAATTATTATTTTGCTATCATATATGGCTAAGATGAAAACTATTTGAATTGAAAGAAATCCTTTCTTAAATGAAAGATGTTTGGCAACATTAAAACTGGTGAGCACTCTCCTAATTTATGGCATTGGCAACAGACTGAAGAAGTTGGAAAGCAATTCCTAAATAAAAAATCTGAAAGGCATGACACACTAAAGTTATCAAAGGTAATGGGATAAGCATATATCTGTTTTCTTTATATCATCAGATAGCAGTATTTGTTCATTTACTATGAGGCCGAAACCACATTACACTATTTCATTTATTCTCTTATTTCATACTTACACCTTAATGGAAAATTATTTCCCTCTCTTTACAGATGAGGAAACTGAAGCTTAGAAAGACTGCATAAATTGGCCACAGGGTATAGATTAGAACTCAGGTAATATGAAGTGTTGGCATCCCACAGTATATTTCCCACAAAGAGTTTCCACTCATTCCGTCCGTAAAATCTATTATTCGCTTGAGAAAAGGCATTTAAAGAAAATGCCAGTGAATTCTGTCATCCTTGCAGGTAAAGAGCAATATCTAAGTTTGAAGTACTTTTAACCAATAAATACAGGTTGCACAGAATCAAGATTGTACTGTACCTTTTCTTTCTATTCTCATGAATCTTTATTTGGTGGAAAAATTGTTGAAGGCATTTACTACAGGCATATAACTTTTCTTTCTGTACATAAAGAAAGAATCACACAAGGAAAAATGAAAGGCATTATCAAATATCAAGTGTGCACTTGTTAATTGAAGAGCTGAGTTAAGCCTTGGCAGACCTAAAATGGCAAGACTGTGTGAAGTTCAAATAAAACATGGAATACGTCATTGAAAATTAGTTATATAAGAAACCTAAATGTGAACCCATATTTTGAGTGTCATGCTTGTCATTACATATCATTACACTTAATATTATCACATATCACACTGGTTATTTTGGACAATTTCCAAGCTTTGATTTTCTACTTCATAATTTAACTTTGTGAATGATTAAATTTCTTAACCTTCAATGTTATCCCTTAAAGCACTATTCAATGATAACTATATTATCTTATCATCTACAAATGTACCATTTGGCATTTTAAGGCATGAAAAATGTTCCATGTATATATTTAATCAAGTTGAAAGAGATATCATGAGTCCTTTATTTTCATATCACAGAAATGTACTTACAAGAAGGAAATCTGTGTGTATGACTGCAATCTTATTTCAGATGTCACCACAAGTGCAGTGTACATAAGAATTAATTTTCAGGTAAGTGTTCTTGGGAGTAAATTTCCTGGACTAGAAAGGATGAATGTATATCACACCATTAAGGGGTTCTTAGTTTATTTTTGAACTTAGTTTGCGTTTATAAGATATTATTCTTCCCTGACTTGATTCTTGTTTTATAAGCATAATACCTGTACTTTCTCTGGAATAAATAATTGAATATTTAGTGTTTTTCATTCATTTTTCTTCAGGAAAATCTTAATATTACCTTTATTATCTTGTCAAGATAGTTAATAACATATCTTCCCTTATAATAGAAAATTTATTTCCCTTTAATGGCATACATTATCGTGTTATGAACTCTTAGAAGTTCAATAAAATGTGTTATAGTGTTTAAATAATAGTGAACCATAACATGACATTTATATACATATATATGTATGTGTGTGTGTGTGCGTGTGTACACACACGCACACACACACACACACATTGCATACACACCAATTTTCCTCTTAGGAATACAAGAGATGGGATCAATAAGATACTTTCTGCTATAATATTTTTCCACTAAAATATTATGACTATATTTTATTTAGGTGTTTATTATGTGTGCATAAAAATGTAAATATATTAAAAGCATAGCTATATATTATGTAATAGTTATAATAGCTTTATCCCTAAATTGAAAGGCAGTCTTTCTCTATGATTCTACTTAGTAGAAGAATGTAAATTATTACCTCTTTTTATCATTTTTTAAATCTATAAATCATATAAGGTAAGAAACAACCATTGTCAGTAACATAGAAACTGTCCATATGGCCCATTCCCCAGCATTTCCCTTGCTACCGCCATTCTTACATTATTCATGACCTTTGAGATGATTATTCTCATACTTTATAGCTTTTAGAACTATGTATGAATCCATAGGTATATTATTTTTCTTATCTTTTAATTTATATAAATTGACTCACCCTTTTTTGTTCTTCTGTGTATTGATTTTATGCTCAAATTTTGTTTGTGAACTTCATCCAGCATGACTCATGTGTCTGAGGTTTGATCATTTTCCCCATTGTATAGTATTCTAATCAGCTGGTATACCACAAAGTATCAGTCGAATATACTAGCAACAGGTCTTTTAATGGCTATTATAAACAATGTTGCTATGAACATTCATCTGTGCATCTCTTGCTGCACACATACAGTAGTTTCTCTGGAGCATATACTTAAAAGTAAAATTCATGAGATATTGGTACATGAGTTTTTAGTTTTGTTAATAATAAATATGAAATAACTGTTTTCAAAGTAGTTGTAACAATTTACATACTAACCAATGGTAAAGATGGTTCCCATTTCTTGGAACAGTCTTGCTGACACTTCATAGTGTCAGGCTTTTCAATTTTTACCAAGTTGATGCATATGAAATGGTATCTCTTAGTAATTTTAATTTCCTTTTTCCAGATTCCTCATGATATTGAGAATCCTTTTTTGTTTAAAGTCATGAGATTAACTTTTTTATTGAAATCTTTGTTCAGCTCTAGTTCTTATTTTTATTCAGGTTTGTTTTACTTTCCTTTTCTGGTAATTGATTCATAAAACTCCGTTAAAGTATCTGATTACCAGTCTTTTGTAAGTTATATGTTACCAGTTATTATTTCCACAACAATTCTGCATAATAAACAAATGCCAGTTCACAATGGCATACAAAATAAATATATAATTACCTCATCAGTGTGAGACTTGACGTTAGCTAGGCTTGCTGGGAAATTTTCCGGGTCTTGGCTGAGCTCATCTACACAACCAGAAGTTTGATGGGAGTTGGATCTATTAATTACAAATTAGGCCATATATGAATGAATTACTTAATCACTGCTTTCTTACTGAATATTTAGTTTAGGTTCTTTTTTTGCTATTATTAGCAAAGCTGTAATGGATATTCTTACAGAGACAATTTGTGTATGTGTATGAATAGTAACTTCTTCTTTAGGACAGGTATTCAAAAATAGAATTGATGTAGCAACGTTAAGGAAAAGACTGAAATTTTATAGACCCTGTCAAATTGCTCTCTTAAGGTTAACCAGTTCATTCTCCCTCAAATGTTAGACAAGGAATTCTCTTTTCTATTACTAAAACTCAGAATTAACAATTTTCAAAAATGTTGGCCAAGTAATGGATTAAAAATGTATCTCACAGCCTCATTCTATATGAGAATGGACACAGTTGGTCGTAGTGTCCAGAGTTGCTGATATGGCTAAATTGAGACATAAGTTATACTTCCATCACAGTAAATTTATTACTGTGGTGACAATGAGACCTGTAACTTTTTTTGGTAAGATCATCAGTAAAAAAATGGATGTAACAAGACTTTTCACTATTATAAGCAAATTAAAAGCTAGTGCATTTTAGATCTTTTGCCAAAATATGAATGTACTCTTTCTAGGGACCTAAAGTGAATAATTCAAAGAAATTAGGTTCCAAGAATTCTAGTAAATAGGTGGGGAATTTCTGAAGTATACATCACTATGTCCATTCACAAGTGGAGATGGAAGGAAACCCATCTAAAAGAATTGTGACAAGGCTGACTGACAGCAATTGTGGCTTCCTTTTAAAAGGGCTATCTTGAAGATAAATTTTGTTTCAAGCTTCAGAGAAACTAAGGTGACTTTGATAAACAGTGGAATGATCACAACATGTTGAGTTCTTTAAAAATGTATTGACTTATAATATTGCTTAATGCTACACATAAAAAATTTTTACACTGTAAAAATATATCTCAATTTTATCATATTTTATTAACAATGCAGTTAACATCTTTTCTGATATTCATTGGACTTTTTGTAATTACATTTTCATACTCTTGGCAAATTTCTTGATGATGTCAGTTGTCTTTTTCTTATTAATTTGTAAGATTTTCAAAATTTTTTTCAGTCTATTCCTTGATTTGGACATTGATTATAATGAATTTTTTCATACAGAAGACATGTTTTTATTCAGCCAAGTTTGTTAATCTTTTCCTATAGGGCTTTTGGATTATATCTTATTTCTTAATTTTAAGGTCCTCCATACATCAAGAATATTTTTAAAGGCACTGATTTATACTTTCTTTTGAAAACCCTTCACCAGAGAGAATATTTTAATGTCATATCTTTTATTATGTTGCTATTTCGCAATTAAGATTTTTTTCAGATCTTAAATTTATCCTGAATTTATTAATGTACATGGTATGAGTTTGAAATCCACAATATTTTTCCCAACTATAGAAACAAATCAGATGGTAAATTTTAATTAATACATACAAGTGGTTCTGAACTTTCCATTCCATATAATTAAATAATCATATTCTCAACACAATCATGTAAATGTCTTAGATCTATTGTGATTCACTATCAATCTCAGATTGATCTTCCTTCTGATCTGCTAATGGTTTCCTTTCACATTTCCCAATATTGTTAAAGATTTATCTAATTATTTAAATTTTGTTTCTTTTCTCATTTTAATGAAATTTTAAAAGGAAAGAGATATTTAAAAATCAACTTGTATTACATCAGTCATCTTAAAATAAGAATGTTTTAATTTATATTTTACATTTGAATTTTTAAAAAATTTCGTATATTATTTTATATATTCATTTATATATTTATAAAGTATAAATTATTTTGAAAAACCAGTCTGCCTTCTCCCATTTTTATAAACCATTTATGCACTTATTAAATATGCATAAAATAGTTGGGATTATTATCAGTACTCCTAGAAATCAAAGTCATTTCACAAGGTATTTTTTGGTCTTGTGGCAAATACTGTGTTTTTAAATTTTTTGTTGTTGTTGTTGTTTTTTGTATGGTTTTGTCTATCCAATACCCATCTCCAAACACCTATTTCCTTGCAAAGAGAATCCTAATTTCTTTTGCCCTCCTTTAAGTGAGAATGAATAGTTTCAACCCTTCCCAGTCTCAAGAGGTAAATATTTATAGGTTTAAGACTTTGATTACCTTTGCCTCATGTATAGGGAAGGATCTGAGATTTTTATGCTACTTTCAAACTAAGAAGTTTGCACACCACAGTTCCACGGATTCTGGTAGGAGAAAATTATTTCTGGGTCAGAGAGGAAGGGTAGTTAAGACTCACTACATTTAGCAGTAGCCAGAGTATCAGCAGCTCTTGCCCAGATTTCTGAGACCCAAACCCCACAGGATGATACAAAGATGAGCAGTTACTACCTGCACACAGTAGGATATATTCCAGAAGACCACTAAATTCAAGCAACCTCAAACTCTCATATGGGCAATCAGCATGCTGTATTTTCTCCTGAAGAAGAAACTATCTCAGTTTTCCAAGGATGCAAGTAAACTTGCTCTTTGATCCAGAGGGAGACACTATTGGTGTCTTTCAAGGCTGTTCACTTGGCAAATAGCCTTCAAAGATAGGTCAGAAAGAACCTATCAGTACCTCAGTTTGCAATACATAGAGAAACCTGAGACCCATGGAAAATTGTCTCCAGAAAACCATGCCATTGGTTTAGGCCTTGGCACATGACATAATTCTGGCAATGGAAATTGAGGGACAGTATGCTAGGGGCCATTTGAGAAGATTTTCCCCTTAAAAAAGGGACACAAGACAGATAAATTCTTTGTTTGAATATTATACTATGCATATGACTCCTGGAACTGTGGGAGCCCCTTGGGCCAAAACAAGATGTAAATTGGCATACTGAGAATAGCAGAATAAACAGAGAAGAAATATGGCATATGACTTGTCTAAGTTGTGTCTTTACCAGTCCTGAGACTTCTTGCCTCCAGACTTTTTGCTATAGGAGACAGTAAATATCCTACTTATAGTTTGAGTCACTTAATTTTCAATTAGGTTTTCTGTTATTTGCAATCATAACGTGAACTTCAGCAAGTTCGCAGAAACAAGTATACTGGCAATCAAAGAGTTTTAAAACTTTTCCAAGTCTCATACAAGTAAAATTACTATACAAGACCATAACTTAGAATTTGATATAATATTTGTATTGTTCTTTCTTGAAATGAAAATTATGTTTTCACTCTTGATGATAGCACGTGATTTTTCTTCCACTTAATAGACAAAGTTTACATTATTGTATGTCTGATTTTTATGATAATCCATAAAATTTTAGAGGTTGTGCATTAAATAGTTCTACTTATTTGCTCAAAACTTTCCTATGATCTTTCATTTCCAGTGTCATAAATCCAAATGTCTAAGACTCTCAGCAGTCATACACTGTCAGTCGGACTACTTATCATTTCACCATACATTCTTAGTTTTTCTCATGCTTATATCTTTATTAATGACAATTCCTAAAGAGAGAATGCCTTTGTCTTTATATCAATAGACAATTGATCATCTATATATCAGTGTGCCAAAATCCTTGTGTTTCATCATGCTTACATTTGGGTACAATATATTTTAAAATTTAACTTCCTAAGAAAATTAAGTTCCAAGGAACCTACTTTCCCACTATTATTAGTAGTAGTTTTTAAATATATTTTAAATTAGCGAAGTTGTAGGTTTACAGAAAAATCACACAGAAAATACAGAAGTCCCTTATATTCCCCCACATGCATGCAGTTTTCCCTCTTATTAGCATTTTGTGTTAGTGTGGTATCTTTGTTACAATTGATGCAATATTATTATAATACTATTAATTATTATCCATAGTTTATATTAAGGTTCACTATTTGTGTTATACAGTTCTTTGTTTTTTTTAATTTTTATTCTAGTAATATTTATGGAAAGTTTTTAAAAATATGAAATGTGAAAGCAGAGTGACCCTTCGCTTATGTTGCGGAAGAGGAGGGATCTAAAGACTTATTTATCTCTTATATGCCAAGTATTTTACTGTCACTGGAGGATCTGTTGGCTGTCATATTTAATTGACCGTAATTAGCAATACACTTTTTTTTTTATTGTTCGTAACAATCAAGATTTTTCACAGTACATACCAATATTTGTAAAATGATATATAAATACATATGCATATATGTGCATTTTCTTACATAAATGTTATTTTATATATATATATATATATTTAAAGGTGCTTAGATTACCTAATTATTACTCAGAAATTACAGGGATTCCCATGTTTCCCACCTCCCACACCTCCCACAACATCCCACACCAACATCCCTCATCAGTGTGTTGAATTCTACCAAAGCAATACACTTTTAAATGCAGGAACACTGAATGACAGCTAAGACAATGACTATTATCAAAACAAAATGTCTACTCTTATTTTGAAAAATAAATTAAGGATTTAAATGCCTTAAAAAATGGAGATTCACTTGGACAACTCTTCAGTGCTTCTGCATCTAGTAATAACCATAAATGGGCATCTGCAGCAACCAGCAACCACAGCCTGACAAGGGCATGATAGCAAAGGACGCAGATCCCTCATACATGAAGGTCTGCATTATACCATCACAGAAGCACTCCAGAAGAACAGCAGTGCTGGCTAAGAGTGACAGGAATCTGGGATGAATGATAGAGGAGGAAGAAGATGAATATCAGTTACAATATGGGAACTATATTTGTTTCATAAACTTTCTTAATTTTTCTTTTTCTCCCACAAATTGTGACTGACTATAATATTAAAGGAGAGGGTGAATTTAACATGCGGCATGAGTGGGCATTTGGAAGTGCCAAGGAATTAACAATTCTCAATCAACAACTCATAGTAGTTGATGTATAATTACCCCCAATTCCCAGGAAGAATAATTCTTAGGCCTTTTATGGTGGTTTAGTTAGAATTGTGTACCCCAGAAATGCATGACCATAAACTTAATTTATTCCTGTGAGTGTGAACCCAATATAAGTAGGGCCTTTCATTGAAGTTAGTTCAGTCAAGTTGTGGCCCAACTAAATCAGGATTGGGGTCTTAATCTTATTACTGGAATCCCTTATATGCAGAATTAAATTTAGACTAAAAGAGGGAAAGTGACAGAGGGAGAAGCCACAAGCTGAAAGTCAACAGAACCTGGAAGAGAAGGGAAAGGCCAGGAGAGGTCACCATGTGTATTGCCATGTGACAGAGGAGCCATGGACCAACGATCTCAGCCAGCCCAAGAATAACAGTATTCAGTAAGAAAGCATTGGCTTGATGATCCTTGACTTGGACTTTTTCTATCCTCAAAACCATGAACCAATAAATTCTCATTAATTACAACAACCCATTGCATGGTGTTTGCTTGAGTAGCTCAGGAAACTAAAGCAGATTATGGTACCAAGAGTGGGGTGTTGCTATTGCAAATATCAAAAATGTGGAAATGGCTTTGGAATTGGGTCATAGATAGAGGCTAGAAAATTTGTGAGGTGCATGATAGAAAAAGCCTAGATTGCTTTGAACAGACACAGACTGTTGGTAGAGATAGGGATGCTAAAATTGCTTCCAGTGAGGTCTTAGAAGGAAATGATAAATTTTTTATTGGAAACTGGAGCAAAGGCAATCCTTATTTTAAAGTGGCAGAAAACTTGTAGAATTTAAATTCTGATGTCAGATGGAAGGCAGAATTTGAAAGCAATGAACTTGGAGATTTAGCTTAGGAGATTTCCAAGCCTGGCATCTCCTTGCAATTTGGAGTGAAATGCAAGAGGAAAGGGATAAGCTGAAAAATGAACTCTTAAGCACAAAGAAAGCAGAAATTGATTGTATGGAAAATTCTGAGCCTATCCAGATAATGTGCTCTGAGGTTAGAGCCAGAAGCAGCTCTATCAGAGACCTTCTTGAACTTCCAGAAAGTAAGTCTTCAGAGAACAGGGTTCTTTGTATTCATTTAACTGAACATGGAACCCAGCCAGCCATTTTGGAGGAAGTCAGGATTGGAAATAAAGTTATGAAGGAAGGATCTGTGGAAAGCTATTTTGTCTGATGCTTTGGAACACTATGAACTGCATATAAAACCAAAAAGGTTTTTGTGAAATTCGTATGAGCAGAATCACTGCCAGTCTGGACTGAAAGGGACAGAGAAAGGATGAATTGAAGGAAGAATAACTTCAAGAACAAAACCATGTATGTTGAGATCTGGACCAAAGAGATCTCCTTTGGCCAAGAGAGTGGGCTCACCTAGGTGTGTAGAAAGAGCAGGTCCACCCCTGTGCTTAGAGGGGTCAGTTCGTCTGCCCTGGGGCTTAGAGGGGTAGGCCTTGCACTCCATTTTTCAGGGAGAGTGCTGTCACTCCAATGCTCAGAAAGGGTGGGGCTTGTGCTCCAATAATCCTGATGCTCAAAGAGGGTAGAGCCTTTACCTCAGTGTTCAGGGGAGAGCATGGCTACTGTGCAAGAACTTGAAAAGGGTGAGGCTGCTGCTCCATCAGGCCCAGAAGATAAAACATGGATCCATAGATGATTACCAGACCTTGAATTCTAATTGAGTTTGCTCTGCTGGGTTTCAGAATTGTTTGGGACCTTGTTTTCCTTCCAATCTCTCCCTTCTATAATGGGAATCTTAGCCTATGCTTGTCCCTCCAATGTATATTGGAAGCAAATAAATTATTTTCTAGATTTCACAGATCTGCAGACAGAGGGGAATTGTGCTCAAGGAGAGAATATACCAATTTTGATGAGACTCTGTACTTATCATTGTTACTGAAATGACTTAAGGCTTTTGGAATGTTGTAAGGTAAGAGTACTTTGAAGGTAGAAAGAACATGTCTTTTTGAGCAGCCAAGGAAACTGAAACTCCTATGTTTTGAACCATTTGCCCAAGCTTTCCTTAGTATTTAACATTCAGTGACCCTTTTAATAGCTCATCGGTTTTGTTTTGTTTTTTTCTTTTTCCTTTTTGGCTCCTTCTCCTTTTCTTTATCACTTGCTCCATTTCCCTACCAGACTTCCTTGTACTTCCCAGATAAACTATTTGCACTTGAATCCTTGGCTCAATCTGTTTTTGGAAGAACCCAAATAATACACTATGCTAGGTATGGGGATAGAGGAATAGAAGTTAAGGTCCATACCTGGAGAAAAACATATTTATATTTTGAAATTAAAGACTGAAACTAAGAAAATAACTGGAGTGTGATAAGAGTTTTAACAGACTTAAGTGCAAGATGCTGGAAGAAAAGAGAGAAGGAAATATCTAGCATTCTGTGAGAAGAAAAGTAATCAAAGACGACTTAATTTGCTGGTTTGAAGCTGTGAGCACCCCAGAAAAGCATGTTCTTTAACCTAATCCCCTGTGGTGTGAACCTACTGTAAGTAGCACCTTCCTATGAAGTTACTTCAGTAAAGGTGTGGCCTACTTTGATCAGGATGGGTCTTGATCCTTTACTGGAAACCTTTATGAGTGGAATAAAATTCAGACAGAGAGAGAGAAATTCACAGAGGGAGCAGTCATGAGCTGAAAATCAATGGAAACCGGAAAGAAGGGAGAGACCATGAGATGCCACCATGTTCCTTGCCTTGTGACAAGCTAAGGACCAAGGCTCACCAGGAGCCAACCCCAGAATGTCACAGTCTTTGGATGTGACCTTGATGGCACCTTGATTTGGACTATCTTTTAGTCTCAAAACTGTAGGCAAATAAATTCCCATTGTGTAAGCCAAGCCATTTGTTTGTGCAGCCAAGGAAATGAAAAAAATTAATGGAAATTTGACATATCACCAGCACCTCGAAGAAATGCAGAGTAGTTAGGACATGTTGTGTAGCTTAACAGGAAACTCATTTTTGGATAGAATCAAATATAACTATATAGTTATTATTCATAATAATTATTCACTTTTTTAAAGCAACCCAACTCAAGCTTTGAGAGTCTCCAATGCGAGTCATTTCCTGTAGCAAGTCTTCCCTTATGGAATACTTTCTAAAAAGCAAAATCTTCTGCTTCCGTAGATAGCTGATTAGGCAAAGGACACATTTCATTTGTACGACATGAGCTTTATGCAACTGCCACTCATAAAAAAAATAGTTAATTTCCTTTGGTTACTTCTGAAGAAAGGTTAATGGATTTCTTTTGCATGCTTTTTATGAGCCAGTTGCTGGAAAATGGAATTTCCCAATTCCACAGCTCATCACCCTTATACCTGATTGCAGAAATTAGTGATTAGAAATGGGAATATAAAGTGAAAGAAATGTAATTTCCTTCCACTTTTGAAACTGCTTTGGGACTAGAAACTTTTTGCTTTTTCATGATGTAATGACTTCTCATAAAATATGCTGTCAATAGTAATGAGTTGACTGTGGATTATTGTTTTCTTTCTCTTATAATAAATGATCTGAAATATTCAAATGATAAAGTGATCTTCAAAGTAAAATATATATTAAAGCATTTTCTTGAAGATTAATGTATCAGGCATCTGAAATGGTTTTTTTTTTCTTTCCTTTCTAGAATTACATAAAAATAAAGTTTTCTCTATGGATCTGTTATTTGCAAGTAATCATTTTCCCCTAATACGTGCTACATAACATAGCTTGTAGAAAGATTTGTTTTTCACAAATAACTTGGGCTACCTTGGTTCAAAATGATTGTGTAAAGTGTTTCAATAGCTGTTTTTGGTGAATAAAAGGATGATCCAATGGTTCACTAGCCAAATGCAAATCAAAACTCTGTAAAGAAAGATAATGAAGGAAAATTATTTATGTCTTACTTTCTATTATAAAAGAAATACTTCTAAAAGGCAAATGTTATCTTTGTTTCTTTCATAATTGACTAGTTCCACGGAAAGGTTATTTGCATATTAAGGATCAGGGACTGCCTGGCTCTGATAAGAGTAATTTTAACTCCCACTTTTGAACTATGAGCCTTCCATTACAGAATTCTCATGGTCTAGTAATGTTGAATATGAAAAATTTATGAAAACAACGCATTCTTTAGGAATTCGGATATGCACAAAATGGAACTTCAGGTATTTAACTCATATGGATCTCCAAAACATTTGATGAAGCATTTGTCATTTAAATATTCCATAGATTTTTTCTTGGTAGTTCTTTTCATAAAATACTTTCCGCATGACCTAAGTTGAAAGAATGAACATGAAGAAAATATAAGTGGAAAAGACAATTTATGGTGAGATAAGAAGAGATATAAAATTAAGGTCTAAAAGTTTAAAAGTGAGGTGAATATAGCAAGTAGGATGTGAAAATGTAATAATTATTTTGATGTATGCAAAGTCTCCTCAATAATCCACATGCATCAATGTCTCTGAAAGTATATTAGTTTAACCAAAATAAAATTATAAGGACTCAATTAACAAACAAACAAAAATTGAATAATCACAGTAGAAAAAGAAGTAATATAGGGATAAAACAATTTTAGATATTTCAAATGTAATAATTATAAAGCTTTTAATAGAAGAATCCCTTACCTTATATTGCAGAGAATTAGAGTTATTAAGTAAGTAGGATTATTTTAAATAATTTTAGCAATATTCCATAATTTTCAATTGCATAGAAGATGTGATTTCTATATTTACTTCCGGAATCAGCTCCATCAGTGCCATGCAACTCTGAATATGAGGTAAAGATGATCATGAAATGGCAGAACCCCAGCAGGCTTCAGGAAACCATTAAAAGGGAGACTTAACATTTTTCAACCTTGGGCCTCTCCAATCTATATTATAATATATTAATATTAATGATGATGATACAAAAAAGAAACTGGTTTGAACATGCAGACATAGTAACAATTACTCTATACAGAATATGGAAAGCACAGGGCTACATAGAGAAGCTAAAATCTGGCGAGCCCATGCTCTTTTGGAGAAAGAGCCAATCATATATTTCTCCAGTGAGAGTAGAGTACCAGGTACATTGAAAGTTCTTAGTAAATGTCATTTTAATAAATAATCTGCTTACAATCTTACTACTCCACCTCTTCTCTGTGCATCAAAATTCCATCCATCTTTTGAAATTAAAGGATAATGATGATGAGCAACAGTCCATGAATGATGTTTCTGTCCAAAGTATGTTGCTTCTTTCTAAGTGAGCCTATATACAATCTTTCAGAGCAAGAATAAAAATCAACATAATATATAGTGAACACACAGATATATGTAATGGAATGCTTTGCTAAATAGCCATAAACGTGACTATTTTTTGCATTTACAAAGTGGTATAATCTTTATTGCCTATTAGTAGTATATACAGTTATTACTAAAAAGTGCAGCTTATAAAGCCAGACTACTAGTATTCAAAATTGGTAGCCTTATCAAAACTAGTTGTGAGACATTGGGTAAAATTGGTATATGCTTCAGTTGTTTTATCGGTAAAATAGAGATAAAAATAATCGCTACTCATAACTTAGTTATTAAGATTAAATGTATTAGCATATGTTAGTGTTTAGAAGGTATCTGGCACATTGTCAATGATATATTTGTTAAATGTGGCTACTTATACCACATCATGCTCTTATTTTATCTCATCGGATCAGTTATAATATTCTTCCCATCTGTAATCTTTTCCATTCTAAAACACCTTGCATACATTCCTTTCAGCTTAATCTTTCTAAAACATGGTCTTGTTCACATCAGGCCCATGTATTAAAAGTGCCCATTGCCCATGAAACACAGTATGAAAATTTTTGCCTGGCATTCAAGATCTCATAGATATTCTCCCAACCTAATTATACAACCACATTTCCTCCTGCTTCCCTTCATTTATCTTTCATAAAAATTAAATTGAATCACCCATGCTTTGAAATGTGCTGCACTTTCCCATCTATGTATTCCTGCCCTGGCCTTTTTCTCTGCTTATGATGTTTCTCCATCTTCTCTCTATGCATCAAAACTCTACACATCTTTTGAAATCTCACTTAAAATCAGTTTCTCTATTAATCCCTAACTGAATTCACTGATCAGACACAATCTTTACTCACTCTACATTCCCATAGCACTCACTTTGGGTTTGTCCTACCATGTTCTGCCTGGTATTATAGTTATTTGGTGCATGTTACTAGTTCTTCCACTAAACATTAAGCCCACTGAAAGAGCATGGTTCTTATCTGATGTATCTTTAAATCCTGCTCAGCAATGAGTGCATTTTACATTGCAAGGCTAAAATAAATAGTTTTGATTCAGTACACTATAAAAGCAGAGTAAGGATGTGTGTATGCATATGGGTAGACCCTTCATTGATATCAAAACTACTCATCCTTAAATTTTGTGGTGCATCACAGCAGTCCTAGTGCTTATATTACATATTTTAAAATTATAAAATAGTCCTTGACTTATTCATTAAGACTATCCATCTCTTCCTGGCTTTATGGATGAAAACTTTAATTTCATCACCTTGGGGGCATTTTAAAACTGCTATTGTATATATTACCTGGGGTGTGACATTTTATGTTATTTAACTCTATCATGGTGAGGGATAGCTTGTCTTTGACAACAACTCAAGACCAGCGTGCAAGATATATTTTATATGCTGATTGATTCAGTCTTTCTTAAGCTTTGTTAAATCATAAAATTTAGTTCATTGTGTTTCAGTTCTAAAGAGTAATTAGCTATGTGACATTGGGAAACTATCCTTTTCATAAAATGCTTCCTAAATTCCAAAAATAAACATGAAGAAGATATAAGTGAACTGTATCTATCGCAGTGAGATAAGAGATGTAGATTTTCAAACAGATGATTGAAAAGGAGAGTGTACTTTTAATTGGAAACTGTGAATTTGGGTTCCAGTTTGATTACCTGGCTTTATAGGGCTGCTCACTTACCGTTACGTTTTTTGTAACTTCTTTATCTTTGAAACATGGAGTCAAGGCTTGGCCAGCTTACCTAATATGGGTACTGCAAAGAGCAAATAAGACATTGTGAGTCTCAACATTGAATTTTGTGTTAACAAACAGAAGAGATTATTACTTAAAAAGGACAAATGACATCTAAGTTTTCTTGTATCTCTAAAATGCAATGATGTTATGACTTAAGAAATTAAGTGCAATAGTTTTAATACTCATACAGTTATTAGAGAGAATCTTTCACTGTTGATAGATTTGCTATCATCTGCCCAACATTGAAATTGGTTTATCATGATATAAAGACGAAGGAAAGTCTATGTCTTCTCAGAGCCATGGAGGTAGGAGGACAGCCTTTGAGGGTGGAAGCATGATTGCATGAGAACTGAACTCTAACTGCTATGGCTTAGAGGAAATAGATGCCAAAGAAATCTTTATGAGTTTTCCATTGCTGCTGTAACAAATTGCCACAAACTTAGGGGATTACATGACATAAATTTAATATCTTAGACTTGTGGAGTTCAAAAGTCCTAAATGAGACTTACAGTGCTAAAAACCAAGGTGTTAATAGGGCTGGTATCTTCTGGAGGCTCTAGGAGAGTGTCTTCTTTTACCAGGGTTGTTATAATAAAGTACCACAGAGTAGATGGCTTATGCTGTTTTAATTTCATGGCTGCTACATCAAAGACCATACAATGGGTTAGTTTAAACAAATATAATTTTTGGCTCCTGAGTTTGAAGCTAGAAGTCCAAACTCAAGGTGTCAGCAAGGCAATGCTTTATTCCCTGAGAATGTGGCATTTTGTAGCTGATCCCTGGATCTTTGGCTTTTCTGTCACATGGCAATGCACATGAAGACATCTTCTCCCGTTTCTCCACTAGTTCTATTCACTTCTGGCTTCTTGCTTCTCCATCACGTTTCCCCTTTGACCTCCTCTATCAGGTCTCCAATAATAGTTGGCCACACTTCAACTAAAAGTAATAGCTTCAAAAGGTCCTATATGCAATGGGTTCACACCCATAGGAATGGATTAAGATCAACATGTTTTTTTCTGGGGTATATAACTCCAAGCCACGACAGAAATTTTTTTTCTCACAGTTTTTGAGGCTAGAAATCTGAATGAAGGTGTCAGCAGGGCCATGCTTCCTCTGAAATCTTCAGGGTTCTGGCAGAGGCCAGCTATTCATGATATTCCTTGGCCTGTGGCATGAATCAATCTCTGCCTCCATCACACACCATCTCTCTTTGTCTTTATTTTACTGACCATGTTCAAATTTCCTCTGCTGATAAGCCATCAGTCATATTGGGTTAATTGCTCTTATCCACATATCATCCTAATCCAGTTTGGCCTCATCTTAACTAATAACATCTTCAAAGTTCCTTATTCCAAATGGAATCACATTCATGGGACCAGGAGTTAGGACTTGAACATATATTTGGGGGGGCAGGGGGAACATAGTTTAGTCCATAACAGGGAGAATATATTTTCTTGTCTTCTGTGGCTCCCAGAAACATATTTCTTGGCTTGTAGCCTCACATCACATTATCTTTTCTCCCTCTGCATCTATCATCACATTGCCTTCATTTTCTTTGGACTTCTTCCTTTCTTCTTATAAGGACCTTTGTTAAGATTAAATCAGACCCAACAAGATACTCTCCCCATCTCAACACCCTTGAATTAATCATACCTGAAAGCCCCTTAAAACTATACTAGAGCTGTGGAATGAGTTGCTGCAACAGTGTCCCATGGAAACATAGGTTCAGGATACAGCAGAAACTTTAAGCAAATTATCTCTTTATTACTTGCACAGTATAAAGAGTCCAGAAATTAAAATAATCTCTTTGTCAGCTGCACAGCAAAAAGAGTCCAAAAGAGCAAGGGAAGGAGTCCTATCACAGATAGTCTCTGGGGGTAGCTGAAAGCTACTCCAGATCAAGGTCAGTGGATTACATCTCCACATGACCCATCTCGCGTTGGAGAAGAGAGACAAATCTGCTCTAAGTGCGATTTTTATCCACCATGAGGGGTGGGGCCCTGCCACTGATAATTCCTGTTCTGCTAAGCATCTGGGGTTGTTTGTTCTGGTTTAAGAGTTTAAGGTCTAAGACAGGTGTCTGTCATTAAACTAACACAGCAGTTGTAGATTTACAGAAAATCATGCAAAGAATACAGAGTTTCCATAGAAACCCACACACATATACACAGAGTTGTTTCTATTATTAATATTTTGCCTTAGTGTGGTAACTTTCTTACAATTAACTGACCCATATTATTTAATTTTATTATTAACTATATTCCATAATTTACATTGGGGTTCACTCTTTGTGCTATACAATTCTATGGGTTTCTTAATTTTTGTTTTCTGGTAATATACATAAAATTTCACATTTTGTCCACTTTCAAGTATACAATTCAGTGGTGTTAATTACATTCATAATTTTGTGCTACCATCACCATCATCCATTACCAAAACTTTCCATCACCCCAAACATAACTCTGTGCCAATTAAGTATTAACTCCCCACACCCCTTTTGCCATATTGGGTAATCATGGATTAGGATGTGGATATCTTTGGGGAGGATATTATTCAGCCTACCACATTGGGGAGCTTCCCACTTTCAAATTGTCAACATATGTCTGACCATGGCTGCTCCATAAGATCAACATTTTAATGCTTTAAGACATGCTTCTAATTTAAAATGAAAAAAATCATAAATATGAATTGAATGTAGAAATTACTTTTCTATTTTCTTAGTGACATAAGTTTTGATGATCCTACCATCTTCTGTCCTAATTCCCACTTGGATGAAATTAGGTTTGTATCAGACCTCCAATGATTGAAGTCTTTCATCTGGGAGAACTGAAATAGGATCAAGTATTTGCAGTAAGTCTATTATAATGTTGCCTAGCAACATTGTTAGAGGCTTCCATTATAAAAAATGATGCTCTTACATAAAGGCATCTTAGAAAAGATAGGAATATTAAACACTGCTAAGTTTATAAAGAAGCTGACTATCATTTCAGACTTAGGGAAGAAAAATTATTGGGCCATCATGTGAAGATAATAGAATTAAAAGGATTAATTGTGATATAAGACTATTAAAATCCTTATATTAAAATCAATTGTGATATAAGGCTATTAAAATCCTTATATTAAAATCAATTGTGATACAAGGCTATTAAAATCCTTATATTAAAATTGTTTACCCTTATTTCCTATTTTTTGTTTTCCAATTCCTTTCAGTCCTTTACACCTAATATCTTGGAACAGCAAAACACAAAACAGCACACAACACAACAACAACAAAAACATTATACAATATAAAAGTATGCATACAAGTATCATGATAAACTTCTACCAAAACCTATAATAAGCCTAAAATCTTTTGTAAAACATTTTGACACTTATTTTTGTGAACTTAAGGATCTCACATGTTTTTAACCAATAAAAATAATTTAAGTATGACTAAATGCTCATTTAGACTAGAATGCAATGGAGAAGCAAGGAAATAATAGCAGTCCATTGGACTAAGAAAGGTTAAAAAATATTGAATCCCATCACTAACTGTCTCAAGAGAAGTTAGAACATACACAACTTCTTTTGATGTTTCTATCCATGGCAATTCATTCATATTTGGCAAAGAAGTTTAGACACAATGGCCTGTAGGATCTAATTTCACAGATAATCAATTCAAGCCATGATTACATCTGCTTATATCAGCCAAGAAAATTTTAATGGACAACCTTTTATAGAGGACCTACTAAATTCAGGGTAATGGTCCTTAATTACCATTATGTCAAGCAAGCATCAACATAATCCTAGTAGGCTACCTGATTCAGCATGGAAGGCTTCAGGCTACAGGCTCAAACCAGGGTGGGCTGATAAGGAAACTCCTGTGTTGAAGGCATTCCAGATCTGGAGGTTTCCCACAAAATTCAGTCTTTCATATCAGTCAGGGTATCTCTGTCAATTTTCCCACTCCTTTATTAACATGTGAGGCAGCAGGAGATCTGAGTCACTCTTCTGAAGCACAACCCATAATATTTCTAGCCATTGATGCACAAAGACCCCTCTCCAAGTATAGGATGGAGTTAGAGGGACTGTGAACATCCTGTCAGCCTTGTAACTCTTCCTAATAAACGGGCTTCGTGCCTGCAGTAGGTATCATTTCTGGTTTTATTCTAACCTGCTATTCAACCCTTATTATTATTCAGATAAATTTGCTGTGCTTCAGAAACTTTAATCATTCAGACATGTAGACTCTAGAGCTGCTACATAAGACCAGGCCCATTTATCCCAATGACTTGCAACTATACCACACTGCCCTTCATGAAAAAAAGAAGCATATTTCACCCTTTGAATGTTTATAGTATTCAAACCAAAATTGTTTAAAACTGAAAAATTATTATCAAAGATTCCCACTCTGGGTAACTTCATACCTAAAACCATTTCTCTAAGTTGTCTATAAATGGCATATTACAAATATATATATGGCTAATTTCTATGGGAGATACATATTGTTTTACAGTTTAGAGAAGTCTTGTTATACTTCATATAGGTTAAACATTGAATAAATAGATGTAATGTGACACTGGTATCTTTGTGCAGTTAAATTATATTTACTGTACTACAAGGCCCCATAGCTAGTTGAGGAATAAGGAATGTGTAGCAGGAGAGGGGGAGAAGGGATTGTGGCAGTTTGATTTTATTTATGAATTCCAAAAAAGAGATATTGATTATGTTTGTAAACTGGTCTGTTCCTCTGGACGTGATACCCTTTGATTGTATTAAATTCAAAGGTTTTACATTTACTTGATTATATTAAGATTAGGGCTTTGTTTCAACCACATCATTAGGGCATGAAAGGTTGAGTCCCCACCTGCTTGGTGGGCTATATAAATGGACACTCACTCAAGGAGGATACAGAAGATACACACGGGAATAGAGAGAGCTCCATAGACACGGAAGAGGAGAGAACTTTGATACTGGGGCCCCGGAGAGAGCTGAGCCATTCACTTGATGGTTTGCAGCTGAAGAGAACAGAGCAGCTGTGCCCTATGTCAGCCAACAGCTGAGATCAGAAGCGGCTGGCCCCATGGAGCCTTAAGAGGAAAGAGGAAGGCTGAAACCTCACAGATGTCACTCACCATCTTGCTTCAATATGTGGCAACAGCGTTTGGTGAGGAAAGTAACCTTGAGTCAGACTCTTTAGGGCCTTGTAACTGTAAGCTTTTACCCCAAATAAATACCCTTTATAAAAAGCCAGCAGATTTCTGGTACTTTGCAACAGTACGCCTTTGGCTGACTAATACAAAGATATAGATTAAATTAAACATTTAATAGAATAACACCACAGACAAAAAAAATAGAACATGACACCAACTTTCTGCAACTCCTAATCACCCACCATGCTTTCCCAAGTACAAATTCTTGCAATATTAGTGGCAGTGACTCTTCTGAGACCATGGTCAACAATTTCTATTGCTCATTCTCAGGGACCTATGATGCAGATTCTTTTTGTCCTAGAGACAGAGAAAACCCACTGACAGTGGTCCATCATCACTGAGTTTGCTACATCAAAATCAAAATCAATCATTTCTTTCTTAGTGTGCACACCACTAAATTACAAAGTTCACCAGCAGGTATTCCCTCCTTATTGGTGTTTCTACCTTTGCTGCCCCTGCAATATGTGACAGTACCATAAACTAGTGGATTTTTGTAATGAGCAGTCACTGAGAAGAACATGGTAACTTCATTTTCTTTTACTGCAGTACATAAATATGCTGGCCCTTGTTCTCCTTCTATCATCTGCCAACATGAGATAACCACAAAACAGAAATTTAAGAAAGCACTCAACATCCAACAAGAGATTTCCATGAGTCTCTTTTCATGAATTTGACTAAAAAATTTGGAGCAATGATATAGCCCATATGATTATATCAATTTTTTTAAAAATAGCGAACCAGTACAGATCCTAATATGAAGTGTTTTTGGATGTGTAATTTTAAGTGAATACACATATCTCATTATCTATTGCCTTCCTAGTTGTCCAACTTTTCCTAATAATACTGTATTGCTGTATGTAGATTGTTCTTTGAAAAGAAGCTAAAGCTTTCTTGCTAACTATTTCTTTCATATTTCACTTTAACAGACATTTGAGATGGATTATAGAGACACACATAATACAAGATAAAGAAATAAAACAATTGAACTAGTAACGGTGAAGGGAAATAGATTTTAAAGGTATGTTGAACCCAGGCCTGGGATTAGACATGATGGATGAAATCAGGCTCTGCCCAGTTGCTGGAGGTGGGTTACAGAGGGACTATATTGTGTTTACTACCAGAACATGCAAAGAATTCTGTGGCTTTAAATTTCTTTGTGGTATACAAAAAATGAAATAAATCAGTGTAATTATGATCAGATTTTCCTTGATATTGAAATCTGAAAGAGGCATCCATTGTGGGTTCTTATAAAAGTAATATTGGGATAAGTGGTTGAATAAGTCCTCATTGATAGCCCCAGAATTAATAACAATAGTGAGTAGCAAAATTGCAGTTCAGTAGAAACAATTCTAGGAGGTTTTAAAACAATCCAGAAGAATTGACATGCAGCAGCTACAGAACCATCAAATCAGAAAGATATTTGCTCAAAAGATGAATTAAAAAAGCACATCTCAACTGTAATGAAAACTTTTAAAAGATGCTTCCTTCCACCTGAAAATGCATGTTCTATTTGGCCAAAAGTATTTTTAAATGAATATTGTTCAGTATTTTTAAATGAAGTTTTTGATGACATAATAAGCCTTCAATAAAAAGAAAGATATCAGTTAGAAATCTGGATTGATATATGTATATTATTTCATAGGAAACTTAAGAAACTCAACTAAATATGTTTTGTGATGTTCAATTTTATGTTCATTTTCTAAAACTAGTTGTAGGATTAGCAAGTTAAAAATTACTCAGGAGCATCAGTACATCATTGCAGGAGCAATAATAAAGCATCAGAGAAAAGAGAACCTGACTTTTGTCATGTACATGAAATAGCCTGTTATTTAGGTTGATGTATATCTGAACCTGTGATAAGATGAGGAGTTAAGATGCACAGCAGTAGAGAAAAGCAACTTCAGTAATGATGTCAAGCATAGAATTTTAAGTGTTCAAGTCATAATATAATTAAGGATATGGTCCAGATGGTAATAATAATGCATATGGTGATTTTTTAAATTTAGTTTCATAACTGTTACTTGAAAACTAACATAGCAAAATAACTAAATCACTTCAAATCAGGGGTGAAAATGGTGACCTCTCCAAACAATCTGTTTAAACAACAGAACAAGAGTCAAGTTAGGTAGTAAAGATTTTGAATACTTGAAAATATGTAAAAGAATTATCATGGAAACAATTTTATATTATATTTATATTATATTTTAAACTGTTTATCACAAAACAACAACAGCCTATAAAATTTAGAAAATATTAAAATATAAAATAATAAATAATATCTCTGTAGCCCTTCCTTCCAGAGACAGCTATTTTTAATATTATTGGCTATGAGAGTTCTGTTCTCTGATTTTTAGCTAAAAATGTGTTTACATATCATTCTGTATCATAGAAACAATCTTTATCAGAGCGAACAAAAGAATATTTATTACTTATATTGTTAGAGAAAATGCAAGTGAAGCTTATGACAGGCAAGTATATAGTGCTTGCCAATATTGTTATCATTATTATTTGTTTTTAAATTGTTCATCTTCTTCGTGGCCTTGGAAACATTAACTCAAACACTGTGATTTATGTCTCTCTTTCCAAATCTGCAGAAGTGTAATAAAAATGATTAATATTTTATAGCACTTTAGAGTTCACAAAAAATATTTCTTATGTATAATTTCAATGGCACCTGTGACATTTAAGTGTTATATACAAGGTACTTACAAAGGCAGAGCAGCTCCTGAGGCCTTACGGCTTTTGCATTGTGGTAACCCTTTACCAAGACAACAGAGGAACTAATGCTAGACGTAAACTAACTCCCCACGGTTCCAAATGTATAACCTTACCTGATATGACAAAGGTTTTGTTTATAGAACTTCACCTTAATATGGAACACTATGGCGCCTTTTTCTAGTTTTATACCACTGGTTTCTGGCTGGTAGTCCTCACAATTTTTGTTCCTTTAAAGTTGTTGAAAGACTCGTGTTTGTTTCACACTCAGTCTTACACACATTCATGGATCTGGACTAATATTGAACAAGGAAACTAAGATGGGGACTGCAGAGGACACTGCACCAGCTTATTGTGGAAACCGGCAGCACTGCCTGGGACTCACCCTTGAAACTCTCTGTGGTTTCTCTAAGTGCTTCTACTCCACAGAGGAGGGGCTGTATCTACACTCAATAGCCCATGGGGCTGGAGACCTCTACCATCTCCAGGGGCTAGGCAACAGGCATTTCCCAGCATTCCTCCAGTGTTGACATGAAAATTAGTCTTCTTGGTGTCTGGCCCCCCAATATTTGTCCTTTTCTCACAAGCCCATTCTTGTGCTTGTGCTATGAAAAGAAAGCAGTAGAAGAGTGGTGTCCCTCTACTGGAGCAGAGCCCAAAGAGCACCCAGCGAGGTCCTGTGCAAGCTTGTCTCTTTGCAGGATGGTGGGAGAGCCAGAGACCCTTACTACTAACCCTACTGTCTGTGACTTCTAACCTGCACCAACTGATGCCCCAATCCTTCTACAGTCAATTATATAAGGCCATGCTTCTTGTTGGAATCACACACACACACATACACACACACACAAATATATATATAAATATATATATATATTTGAGTGAATTATAATGCAGAAGAAGGCTAATAAGAATAGCAAAGTATGAGAAACTCATACCTAACAGGCTATATTCAAATTCCATGTTTCTCAACATTAAATCAGAATCTATATGGATTCATACCTCCTGTTTGAGAATCATTTAAGCAACGGATACTGTGCTAAGAATACACATTATCTCTAATCATCATAGTAAATCTTATTAGTAAACATTTTTATACATAACTTCATTTTATAGAAAACTAGGGCTGGAGAGTTTAAGCAACTTATTACAGTTTATGTGGCTGAGTTAGGATTCAAATTCAGGTCCGTGACTACACAGTATCAGCAAGTTCTAATATATTACACTGGCTTTAACTGATGTTGCTACTTCAACCAGTTGAGGAAAGACCTATGTTGCAACATCATAGCGATAGCAGATAATTATAGTTTATCTTATAAAATCCAGATAGTGGTTTTTAAAATGTGGACTAGTTTAAATTGCTAGGAATAATACTAATAATTCAATGTGAAGTGCTCTTTAGTGCCAAATTAAAAATGGGCAACAGGCTATTAAAAAGTCAGAAAACTGCAAATGTTGGAGAGGATGTGGAGAGATAGGAACACTTATTCACTGTTGGTGGGAATGCAGAATGGTACAGCCACTGTGGAGGACTGTGCAGTTCCTAACGAAGTTGAATATAGACTTGCCACGGGACCCAGCAATACCATTGCTAGGTATATATCCAGAAGAACTGAGAGCTGTGGCACAAATAGATATCTGCACACCAATGTTCATAGCAATGTTATTCACATTAGCCAAAAGTTGGAAACAACCCAGGGGCCATCAACTGATGAATGGATAAATAAATTGTGGAGTATACACATTATAGAATGTTATGCAGTGGTAAGAAGACCTGAAGTCGTGAAGCATATGACAATATGAATGAACCTGGAGGACATTATGTTGAGTGAAGCAAGCCAGACACAAAAGGAAAAATACTTTGATTTCCCTATTATAAACTAAATATATTATGTGAAATATGAATATGGGTAGAGTTGCATATATGACCATTTTTCCTTGAAGCTGAAAAAATATAAGTTAATATTACACAATGTTAATATGAGACCAAAA
>JAQZBX010004825.1:0-58628 GCA_029593785.1 Cabassous unicinctus
TGTTTTATACCTATTAATAAGGCAATATCCTTTCTGGGGTCAATAATGAACACCCCAGGTGTCAAAGAGGACTCTTTACTCTTACTGGTCAGAACTCAAAGTTCTCTAAGACTTATGGCATTCTGGTATTTTACAGCTCCTTAGCAACTCTTTACCTGGCATCATACAGTTTCTCTCTATACATATGCAGGTTAGTGTTCACCAATAAAATCAATGGCAACTGTAGCAGTTTGGTAATATTTATGAATTCCAAAAATAGATATTGGATTATGTTTGTTAATTGGTCTATTACTCTGGGCATATTAGATTGTATTAGATTCAGAGGTTTCACTTTTATTTGATTAAATTATGATCAAGGCTTTGATTCAGCCACATCAGTAGCATGTTGAGACCCCGCCCCCTTGGTGAGTGAGGACTCACAGAGAAAACAACAAGGCAGAGGACAGAGTTGGAGTTTTGATGCGGGAGCCCCGGGAAGTAAATACACAGAGAAACAGATACATGAGGAAAGAGAGAAGACTCCATTAGACATAGCAGAGTCTTCGGGAAGAGAGACAAGCCATTCGCCTGAGAGTTTACAGCTGGCCTTGTGGAGAGAGAAGAGCAGCTGAGCCCAGAAAGAAATGAGTCCTGGGGAGAAAGACAAGCCTTATGCTAATCTACAGCTGAGAAAAGAAACTGGGACCACGGAGCCTTAGGAAGTCTGAACCCTGGCAGAGACTGGCAGCTCTCTTGTTCCAACATGTGACAACAGACTTTGGTGAGGGAAGTAACTTATGCTTTATGGCCTTGTGACTGTAAGCTTCTACCCCAAATAAATACCCTTTATAAATGCCAACCAATTTCTGGTACTTTGTATCGGCACCCCTTTAGCTGACTAATACAGCATCATATGCAGTCTTCCAGAGCTCTTTTTCTGCAAAGTTGAGAAGTATTTACTGCATTTATGTGTGGTTGATTTGTAAAGTCCTTCAAGGTAACCTGACCTCCTCTTTAATCAATGAACTGTAGTTCTGTAACCTAGCTTAGATCTGGAAACTGAAGATGATACTTTTCATTGTGACAGCTGATATAAGACTTCTGATTTTCATCTTTGAGTTTTTCTGATTACATAAATTGAATAAAGCTGAAGTTGGCTTGCTGTCTACTTTGACAAAAGAACACCATGCTCTATTGTCCAATGCATAAATCTCTGCAGATCAATGCCTCTTGGCTGCTAATATGGCTCTGCTGGCAATTGCAATATAATATTAACCTTGCCTGGGACAGTTGCAATGCTATCTGGATTTACCATTCCAAAATATTTTTATAAACAATATTATTAGGGATCCCATATCAATGGCAACCTTTCTGACCATCAACCACTGTCTGGAGGAGACAACTACTTCCAAGCTTCTCAAAGATTCTTGTGTCTCCTATACTAGTGCATTCCTTTCTGCTTTAGTAAAGAAATGTCCTCTAAGGGAAAGGATGGATCTCAAGATCTTATGCCATATATAATAAACCAATCTAACATTCCCACCTCCTTGAAATTTCTGATCACATCTTTACATTATGCCAAGAAAGTTCTGGCATATCTTAGAAACTTCACGACTTGTTGGCTTAGCACTTCTTAAATCATCAAATGATAATACTGTCAAAAATAGTCTCTATAATTAGATAGACTTTTTAGTACAATAATTAAGAAGGTGGTTTGGCATGCAGACTAAATTGATTTGAAGCCTGGTCCCAGCATTTTCTAGCTATAGGGACATTCGGCAAGTAACTCAAGTTCTCTGTGCCTCAGTTTCTTTCTATTGTAAAGTATCAGTGGTAAAACTAGTTTTTACCTTACAGATATTTTTGAAGATTAATCTATTCAATAAAATGAAGGTGCTTAAAATGGTCCCTGACATATTTAATAAATATTAGTTATCATTATTATTATATTATCAAACTTGGAATCATAAAAACATAAAAAAAGGTGCTCCAGAATCAGAGCAAAAGGATATTTTAACAGAAAATTTTGAATTTGAAGAAAATTTTAGAAATTTTTAGTCAAAGTAGTGTGTTAGTTATAATTTGATCTTTGTTCCCAGACCCCTATGCAGCTCACTAATGATATGGATGATTCAGGGGAATCCAGGAACATGAGAACTATGGTAAGAATAAGAAGTAACCATGAGCCACTAGAATGCTGTGGGCAAGGTACTTAAAATCTAAGAATATTCTGCTTTCTCTACACACTGAATTTTTGTGCACTCATACTAAGAAATGCAGGTTTTTAGGTGCATTGCGCTTTGATGCTGATTTTTAGTTTGGGGTTTGACTCAGAGTTTGAAAATCTCTGGTCTAACTCAGGTTAAACAAAATGAATCATAGAGCTTAAAGAATAGGACCGTTGTCTAACCGTTAACAGAAATTCTTTCAGTTCTTCGACTGCTCCTTATTCTCTTCTCTTCATGGGCCTTAAAGTGTACATTATGTGATGTTTCCTCTACCTGAAATTCTCTTTCCTCAGTACTGCCTTTTTTACTTATTATTCATATTTCTGATCTCATTTTAAATATCACTTCCTCATAGAAGACTTTCTGACCCAATTAAGAATACTTTCCTATAGCCATTATTCACTGTTAGCAACCTGTACTTCCCTATCATATAATTCATCATAGTTTATTATAATTACTTAATTTCCTGTCTCATTTGCTTGACTCTAGTCTCTTTCAAAGAAAGGACTCTGATATCGTAAGTGTTGAGTCTCAAGCAATTATAATAGTGCCTGATATAAAATAATGAGATGCTCACTAAATATGTGACAAGAATAAGTCAGTGATTGTACAATGAAAATCTGAGATCTACTCCCTATGTCTTTTATATTTTGCTTTCATAATTCAACTAATTCTTAACTTTTAACTCTCTTACCAAATTGATTGTCCTACTACTCTATCTTATATTCACTCCCTCCATTATGCATTTTATATAAAACTAAGCAATCATGTCTTCCGTCTACAATAATCTTTCTTACACTCCTTTTTCATGACTATGCTTTTGACCTATTCAGTTCCATTAATGTCCTTTTCAGTTTCATTAAAACTATAAATTGAATACTTTATAAAGTTTTCTTGTTTCAAGAACACCATTTCAAAGGACCATCATTTTGTCTCAGTACTCATAATGGTCCCTTTCCTTTGCAACTTGTACTTAAGTTTTCACACATTATGTGATTTATATTCATATGGCACTCATAAGGTATCACCAGACTTCTGGCCAGGAAATCCACCTTAATCTGTCTTCACAAGTCTTTGGTTGTCACACTAATTCCTAAGATACCAATAGACTAATAAACACTAATGAGTAAATGAATCAAAGTAGTATCTTACTTACAATTTGATCTTCTGTTGCAAATCCCTACGCAGTGAATCAATGACATGAATGATCCAAGATAGACATGTGAAACATTCTTTTTGTCTCACTTTGAGGCTAGTATCCAAAGCCAAAGTAAATAAAGTGTCCTATTTCCCCTAAGCCACACAAATATGAAAATTTACAATTCCATTGAAATGAAAAGTTACAAATGGAAACACATGAGAAAACGTATCTAGAGAAACAGAGTAGAAAATAGTGTTCTTACCCAATGTCTAGAATCTCCCACTGTGATGGATAGGCTAGTGTGTCAACTCGCCAGGTAATTGTGCCCAGTTGCTTGGTCAAGCAAGCACTGGGCTAATTGTAATACAAGGACATTAATGGGCTTTAGTTACCAGTGAGTTTACTGCATAGATGGCTGATTACATCTACATCAGCCATGAAGATTGCCGTCAGCAATGAGTGACGCTTTATCCAATCAGTTGAATGCCTTGTAAGGGGAAGTGATTTCAGCATTCAAAGAGAATTTCCCAGCTCATCTTTGGACAGCTAGCATCTCCTGGAAACTCATCAAGGACCTTCACTGGACTTTCATTGGAGCCCCTGGTTTGCAGCCTGCCTGCGGAACTTGGACTTGTGCATCCCCACAGTCATGTGAGAGACTATTATAAAACCTCATACTATTGACAGATATCTCCTGTTGATTCTGTTTCCCTAGAGAACCCTGACTAATACAGCTTCCCCACCCTTGTGTACAGAGAGGGTGAGTTTGCCCCAGCAGTTGAAGAAGGTGGATGTTCCACCTGATGTTCTGGGAGATTTTTGCCACCCCAGGGTATGAGAGGGTGGAGTACATTCCTCAAGGATTAGGGCAGTTAAGGTCAGCACCCAATAGGTCTGAGAAGTGTGGGCCTGTCCCCCATGGATTAGGGAAGGCCAGGTGGTCAACTCATTGCTCTGAGAGGGTTGGGCCTGTAAGTCAAAGGTTAGGGAGGTTGTTGCCTTCACATCACTGTACTAGGAGGGTTAAGTGTCTAACCCAAAGATTGGATAAGGTGTGGCAATCACCCCAATGCTCTTTGAGGTTGAGATCTGGAGCTTGGTCGCCACCCAAATGCTTGAAGAGGGTAGAAGCAAGAAAATGGCCATTGGGCAAGTCTGTGGAAAGTGTGGGTCCCCATGTGGCCCCAAGGAGAAGAAACTGTAATCTTAAGAATGACTCTCAGACTTTGAAATTGAATGGAGAATGCCCTGCAGGTTTACTGAACTGTAGGGGACCCGTGAATCACGTTTCCCTCCCAAATTCTCCTTATGGTAATGAAAATGTTTATCCTTTGTCTGTCCATTTGTGTATTGGAAGTAGATAAATTGTTTTGTAAGTTTCAGATGTCTACAGCCAGATGGGACTTTGCCCCAAGAAAAACTGTATTTCCTCAAACTGACTGTGGTATGATTTTGTACTCAGCATTGTTACTGATTTAAGCTTTTCGGTTTTTTGTTGTTGTTGTTGTTGTTTTAATATTATAATACCTTTTTGGAATAGCAGTTTAATATGGTTTATGAATTCCAAAAATGGATACTGGATTATGTTTGTAAACTTGTCTGTACCTGGGTGTGATTAAATTATGATGAGAGCTTTGATTGGGCCATGTCAGTAGGGCTTTGATTCCCTGCCCCTTGTTGGGTGGAGACTCACAGAGAGAAGACATGGCAAAGGACAGAATTGGAGTCTTGATGCTGAGTTTTTGAGCTGGCCCTGGGAAGTAAGCATACAGAGGAGGTTGGTCATGAGGAAGGAGAGAAGGCCTCAGGAAACCAGATGATCCTGATGGTCTGTAGTTGGCCTTGTGGAGAACATAAAGTTGCTGAGCCTAGAGAGAAGCAAGCCCCAGGAAGAGAGGAACCCAGGAAGCCTGAACTCTCACCAATGTCGGCAGCCATTTTGCTCTAACACATGGCAATAGACTTTGGTGAGGGAAGCAACTTATGCTCTATGGCCTGGTATCTGTAAGCTTCTATCCCCAAATAAATACCCTTTATAAAAGCCAACAGATTTCTGGTATTTTGCATCAACACCCCTTTGGCTGACTAATACACCCACCACAGTCATTCCTTAACTGTAGTAATAACTCTTACTAAGACTGTTATATGAAAAAAAAAAAAAAGATGGAAAAGGAGTAGGAAGAGCAGTCAATGAAAGTAGACATACACAGGAAGGACAAGGAAGAGAAGACAGATGAAAGATAGCAGGAGATAGTAGACCTTTCTCATTTTAACAAGCAGCCATGGCCCTTATCATATACGGAGATTAAACTTTCCAAAAATGGCTACCACAAAATCTCTCAATCTGTATGATCTTCTCCAATGTAAACTTGCCACATTCTATTTCTCCACTTCCTTGGATTTGAATAGGCTCTATAACTGCTTTGAATAATAGACTATGGCAGAAGTGACAGTGTATCACTTTTAGTCATAGCTAATGCTTTCCTGGTAGCTTCTGCTTCCTGCCTCTTCTTGGAATTAACACTTTTTGGATGTTCCCTCTCACAACCCAGTCACCATGTGGTGAGGAGTCAAAGCCACATGGAGAGGCCATGCTTATGTCCACAGCCCCAGCCTTGCTTCTAGCTAACATCAATTGCCAATAATGTCCCATACCCCATGCCATTTCTGCCTCAGTCATCATCTGAATGCAACTTTGCACAAGACCCCAAGGGAAAGCTGAGTACAATCAATGCACAGAGTTGTGAGACATAATAATAAATTGTTGTTTAATCCATTAAGTTTTGTAGAGGTTTGTTACTAAGCAATGGATAACCAGAACTAATTTGGTTACTAGAAGTGGGTACTGCTGCAACAAAGACTTAAAATATGCAGCATTAGTAAATGAGCATAAACTTGAAGGACCTCAAAAGAATTGTTCATGGGGCTGAAATGACAGTGCAAAAATTGTTATTGGAGAATTGAGAAAAAAAAAATTCATGGGATGTAGTGGTAGGAAGTTTAGTGAAATTGTTTTCTATGTTAACATAGGAAAAGGAAAATGTACTTGGGTAAGATGGCAGAATAGGGAGCTCCAGGATTCAGTCCTTCTACCAGAACAATTCCCTACCTCAGTGCCTTTAAACATGCAGGAACTGTCTGAAACAACTATTGTGAAACTCTGGAAGCCAGAAGAACACTGTTCAGCATCCAGGGAAGAACGGCAGGAAGAGGCTGGTGAAATTACAGTAAAAAACAGTAAATACTCTCTCCAAGGTGACTACCAGTGCCCATTCACCACTCTCATGGCAGGCTGCAATGGGGTCCAGCCCCCAACTAGTTCACTGGTGACAGAAAGGGATGTGAAAATCTTCCCAGAGATGAGGTTTATTTATCTGGCATGGCTGATCACTGATCACAGCTTTTGATTAGGGACTTTAACTCACTCTCCTACTTCTACCCATGATCCACTATGTCTTTTCTCCACACAGAAGCCAAATAGAGTCTTCTAAAACTCAGTCAGACCATGTGACTATTTTGCTCAAAATCCTGCAATGGTTCTCTATCTCACTAAGAGTTAAGGCCAAAAATCACTGTGAGGGCCCAGAAGGTCCTACATCATCAGCCCATTCCCTCTGTCTATTCTGAGCCATCCTGTTCTTTTTGCTGTTCCTTGAACATGCCAGCCCAATTCCCTACCTCAGTGCCTTTGCTCCTTTTTGTTTTCACTTTTTTATTTTTTAAAGAAACTTAGATTACATAAATGTTACACAAAAAATATAGGGGATTCCTATATGCTCTGCTCCCTAGCCCTCTCACATTTTCCCACATCAGCAATATCCTTCATTAGTGTGGTGCATTTGCCACAATTGATGAATACACCTTGGAGCATTGCCACTAAGCAACAATTATAGTTTATATTTTAGTTTACACTCTCTCCTGCACATTTTTGCAAGTTATTACATGATATACAATGGCCTGTATCTGTCATTGCAATGTCATACAGGATAATTCTCAAGTCCCAAAAAATGCCCCCAAATTACACCTATTTTTCTCACCTTTCCTCCAGAACCTCCAGTGATCACTGCCTCCACATCCATGATAAAAGTTCTTCCATTTCTAGGATCACAACAAATCTACAGTAGAACAACTGAAAGTCTGTTCTAGTCATCGTCCATTTCCCAATCCTGAGGATTCTGTGATGGTGATGCCCACTCCATCTCTGCTTGAGAGGGGGCTTAGGTCCCCTGGGACAGATGGATGGGATTTTCTTGCTTGCAGTTGCAGATTCTCTCTGTTCCTTGAAATGGTCTTTGTCAATCATCAGCTCCTTGTTAGTTGTCCTGGGTGAGTCCAACAAACTGGAGAGTAGGTGTTGCAAGTCTGTTAAGATTCAGGGCCCAACTGGCACATGACAGCCCAAAGATTTAAGTCTCTTGGACACACGACTATCAACTCTAGTACTAACTATAGGTTCTATTCCTTCTGCCTGGCAGCTCTTTCCCCAAACATTTGCATGGCTCACTTTTCACCTCCTTCAGATTTTTGTACAAATATTACTTTCTCTGTGAAGTCCAACTTGGCAACTCAATTTTAGACTAAGTTCTCAATTCTTGTGCCCACAATTCTTTCCCTAGTTTATTTTTCTCTATTGTACTTATCCCCTTTGTGATAACTGCAGCGTTTTTTTGTGCCAATCTCCTCCCACTATAATGTAAGTTCCATGAGTACAGAGATTTTTGTCTGATTTTTTCACTGATGTATCACCAGTATCTGGAACAGTTCCTGGCACATAATAGGTGCTCATTAAAAAAATTTCTGAATGAGTTAAAAAAATGAAAATGGACCTAATAAACTAAAGGCTCTAACTAAGGAGAGTTTCATGCACCTGATTTCTTTTAGCTTTATATGATAATTTAAAGACAGAGGAAGGAGCTAAAGTAGGGACTATTTAAATTTTGAGCAGAATTTAGATAAAATGTAAAACAGAAGCTTTCATTCCCAGTTTTCCAGACAGAAAAAGATTCTCAAAGTAATAAATGGACTAATAGAAAACATCAAGTCCAGGATGCTGACAATAAAAATGTGGCCTAAAGGTGAAATTCCCATTAAGGTTATGACTTTTCGACTCTTTCTTGAGACTTCAGAAAATTTAAAGTGATGTTTCATAGACTGAGCTAAGCAAAAAAGCTTCTAAGAATTTTAAGTTTCTACCTTATACACAACCTAATTTATGGACAATCTTCTGAGAATCTTAGGATATGTCTCCTAGACCCTGTAATATAGCTAAAGCAACATGAAAGATTCTTAAGATCGTACCTCCTAGGACCTCAAGATAGACAAATGGATGTTAAGAATCCTAAGGACACTGTACCACACAGTTTCATGGTCAGCTCAAGGTAGAGAAATGCCTGCCTTAGAAGGAAATGTAGATATGGATTTTCCCTAAAAGAATTGATTATTTTTGACATATAAGAAACCCACAGGGTTTCAAAAAAGTGATGTCAGCTTGGACTGAAGGGGACAGAGACAGTTCATTATAAAAAGAAGCCTCTGAGACCAGAGGTTTCTACAGGCTGAGAAACTATTCCACTGAAAATATGGGCATATTGGATAGAAAACAAATGATAACTCAAAGGGAAGAGCCAAGATCCCTTGGTCACAACTGCCAGGGAACAGGATTAGGCCTTAATCAAGGAATGGTGACATGTGCCCTGCTGGGATCCAGAATTGTTATGGTTTAGTGTCTGTGCATAAGAACCTTTGTGAACCAGGCTGTCTATTGTGGATATTTTATGTCCTCCAACATTGTATGTTACATCTATAGGATATAGATGGCATATCTCATTCTTCATTAGTCTTCAGATCAAGAAGAACCAACCATACTTTAGAAGCAGCACCCAAAGACTCAGCATACAGACCTTGTTTAGATGATGAGATACTGAACTCATGGCACTGAAGCTACAATGGAATGAAACTTTTTGAGACTGAAGGAGGAGGGATATATATTTTGCCTGTGGGAAGGATATGAATTGTGGCAAAAGAGAAAATTGTGGCTTATTGCATTTTCCAAATACAGCCACAACATTATTTCCCATCCCAATTGCTCTTCTGCATTGTGACATTCCCAACCAACCCAAAAGTCAGAGTCTATTTCTCCATACCCTTGAACCTCGGCAGGACTAGAACTGCCCTGAACAATAGAATATGTCAGAAAAGAAGCTGCACTGGTTCTGGGTCACAACAGTTCATTTATCTGGCAGCTTCTACTTCTGCCTTTCCTGAAATACTCACTCTTGGGACACTTATTTTTGGAACTAAGCTGCCATGCTCTTAGAAATCCAAGCCTCATGGAGATGCCATGTGTAGGCCACATGGAGAATCTGAATTCTCAGCTAACAACCAGTTTCAACTGTCAGCCATGTTAGTGAGCCATCTCAGACATCAAGCCCAGTCATGTCTTCAGTTTATACACCCACATCCAACTTCTAAACTTCAACTATATAAGAGACCCCAACAGAGAACCACCTAGCTGAGTACAGTAAACCCATAGATCTGTGAGAGATAATGACTTAAAAATATTGTTTTAAGTAATTAAATATTGAGGTCATCTGTTACACTACAGTAAATAGCTGGAAGACTAAACTCCAAAAAAAGGGAAAGAGAGAGATTGAGGAAATGTGCTGAATTTCTAAATCCTTTGAAATCTCTTACCATAGGAAACAAAATGTGTTTCTCATAGATAATAATCTTGATATACTAATTAATTCTCTAAGCTATATTTAAATTGCTTACGTAAATTATCCTATTCTACAGAGCAACCTCTAGTATAAGTGTTTGATTATCATTATTTCTTTTTTGCAGATAAGTAAATTGATGCTTAGTGAATATAAATCTTACCCAAAGTCAAATAGCTATTAAGTGGCAGATCAGGAACCAATATCTAGGCTTGTTTGACACCAAAGAAGCCTACATATTTATTATTACTACATAATAATACCACATATGACTAGAAAGATCATCACCATTCTCCTATAGGTAGTGATGTTTCTTATACTTTGGAGAAGACAAGGAATACTATCAAGTAACCCCTGAAACAAACAAGAGGCTGGTGAGTTTCCTTCATCTCCTAAAGTAGGAGGTCTGTTTTTGTCCAAATTAGGAGATTATGCAGTTTATACTACCAGCTCAGTTAGTCAACCTCTTTAAAGGAAGAGAGAGTTGGTCAGGCAATGAGCAGGCCCAATAGATAGCCATTTTCTCTGGGTAGACTCTCCTCAGTTTCTAATGAGTCTTACACACCACAGCCAGTTTCCACAACTCCACTATAATGATACCATGTGTATTAGTCAGCCAAAGGGGTGCTGATGCAAAATACCAGAAATCTGTTGGCTTTTATAAAGGGTATTTATTTGGGGTAGAAGCTTACAGTTACCAGGCCATACAGCATAAGTTACTTCCCTCACCAAAGTCTATTGCCACATGTTGGGGCAAGAGAGTTTCCAAGACTTCAGGCTTCTTGGGTTTCTCTCCAGGCTCAGCTGATGTGCTCTCTCCACAAGACCAGCTGTAGACTATCAGGTGAACAGCTCTGTCTCTCTTCCCAAAGCTTCTGCCTGTGTTTAATGATGACTTCTTTCCTTCCTCACATATCTGCTTCTCTGTGTGTTTACTTCCCAGGCTCCAGCATCAAAACTCCGCATCAGAACTCCAACTCATTCTCTGCTCTGCTGTGTAGTTTTATCTGTGAGTTCTCACCCACTAAGGGGGCGGGAACTCAACATCCTACTAATGTTTCTAATCAAAACCCTAATCATAATTTAGTCATGCCCAGGTACAGACTAGTTTACAAAGGTAATCCAATATCTATTTTTGGAATTCATAAACAATGCCAAACTGCCACACCATGTTCAACTTCTTTCCTGGAGCTAATGAAACATGCATCATCCCCATTGTATCATGAAAGAGCCATATCAGGGGAAAGTCACAGGGGAAGGTGTGATTATCTACATCTTCTCAGGTGTTTGCATGAAAAGAAAAAAATGATGTTTATTTTGAAAATTATTGATCCAATGGATAATAAAAAGGTGAAAATGAATTTCCTAGTCTGTCCTATTGTATCACGTTGTTTATTTCTCTTGCCTCTATTGCCTCTAAGTAGGTGTAACAGGATCTTATCTTCTTTTCATGTTTTCAGGAAGGTAAATTGTGAGTCAATGACTAATGTCATTTGCACTAAATCTAGCAAAAAATCTTCGAAATTTGTGGCCTGTGGGAAGGAATCTTTATCTTCCAACCATATATATTGCCCTTATTTTTATAGTACTTTGTTTATTACTATCCTACTGCATGTAATCCTTTCAACAAGTATACTTTTACATGTGATTAACTGAAACTCACTGTGGTTAAGGTAGATGTTCTAGATAATGGAGCTGAGCTGTGGCAGAGTGCAAGTGTGCACCCTGATGTCTGGCTCCATAGCACATTCTCTAGTCTTTTATGAGATACTGCCTGCCACACTTACATTTACAAAAACAAAATGTGCGTCATAGAAAAGAACTGTAGGTGTAATCAAAAGTCTTAAGTTTAAATGTATGCTTAAGTAACTTGCAGATTATGTAACCTTAGTCTGAGATTTCAATTTATCATCTATAATTTAGGCAAACTGTCGAGATGAATGAAAATATTCTCTGATAGATACCAACACCTGGAAATCAGCATATCCAAACAAACTTAATAATTTCCTCTTCAAAACCCCTCTTCTTTTTTTCTCCCATATCATTAAGGATATAACAGCCTCTTGTGATCCAAGTTTTAAGTCATTAATCTTTGACTGCTCATTTCTCATCTTCATTTTTAACCAAGGTAATATGGTAACCCAAGTAATATTAATTCATCTCTAAACTGTCTAACATAATCTTCCAGGTTTTCATCTCTATTGCCAATATATCTTTTCCTATTGCTTGGACAAACTGTAATTGCCTCCTTACTTCTCCATGCCAGAAAGGCTTCCAGAATAATGTTTCTAAATTCTAAAGCCATGTCTTCAGCCAATTGACCATATCTAAGTTTCATTACTGACATGTAATGGCTGTGTATCTTTCACTGATGCAAAAATGAGATATTCTCTATTATGAGACCTATTGCTCACACTGCCTTCTCAGCCTCTAATGCTTCCTATTATCCTTGACTGCATGAAACTTTAAACCAGGACTCAACTGCTACTTTTCTAATATAACACTCATGGTAAGTTTAGATAGAGATAACCACTTCTTTGCCTTAGTACTTTTATCATGACAATATTAAATTCTGCCTTGAAATAAAACAACTTGAATGTAAACTTCTACTGAGCATAGAACAGCAAAAATAAGACTGCATTACTATTTCCCAAATTCCTCACACCTATGTGAATTTGAATTTGTTGAAGACTATTTTACCTCCATAATTTTTATCTTTGTCATTTATTTTCATTTTGAAACACTCTTTTAAAAGTCCTCTCTGGTCTTCTTATTATGGAAAGATTCACTTTCAAGACTGCAAGCATGAATGCTGGGATGTATAAAGCAATTTCCAGTGAAGCACAGGAAACAATTAAGATGTGACTTTGAGAAATAGCACCAGTCAAACATAATTCTAGAACTGGGCAAACAAGACACTTCTTGTTTCTTTGGGGAGACTTTCATTGCCAGGTCTGAAAATGATGAAGTGTTGGTCACTGTGTAAAGAGGCTCATGCACCTTGAGATTTTAGGTGGAAAGTAGCCATATGTATGCACCAACTTAGTCACAATTTTCTTGTACTACTGCACATAAACTTATTGTGTCTTTTTCCCATTGGTGATTTTTAATCTGTGTGAAAAATATTTTCTTAAGTATATCTACAATCCAAGTTATAAATTAAGGCACCTGTGCTTCTCTATAAAAATTCTGTGGCATTACTAAAGCCTAGATAATTCAAGTAATTAAAATTTCTGCCAAAGTGGGATAAATAGCTAGAGATTTCAGCTTTGGTTGATTTAATATTTAATTAATTTAATAGAATTGGTTTATTCTTTTAATATAATAAGGTTTCTACTAGGACTTTTTTCTTCAGGTACCTGAATTCAATTTGATTTGGTGAGTAAACTTTAGCAATTTAGGCTTTAAAACACCTATCCATTTTTGGTTGTGAATTGTACTGGAAGCAGGTCATACACAGTGCATAACACACTGCTAAAAGTAAATTGGATTTTAAAGTAGTATCATTTTGAAAATTACATTTGAATTACCATATCTCTAAACTAAATTTACAGGAAAATAAAATTGAAATGTAGACAATGTTATATATAAGGGCAGGAAAATATAACTTTATAATGCAGTCTTTTTACATGCCTCTAATATGGTATTTTTTTTAAATGTGCATGTTTATGCATCAGATCATTCATAGTACCCACATGGATGAACTCTCAAATCCTTAATATACTTAAACATATTTTTAAAAAGATTTAAAAAATCAGTATCTGGGAATTCGACTATAATTATCCACTGGTGAATGTCTGGTTATAGCATTATTTTTGTCACCTATTTACTTGCAAAATCTGTAGAATCAGCACCTCTAATTCATCCCAGTAGGTTTCCAACCTGTGCAATAGCAGCATGAGTAGAATTTGTTGCAGATTCAGTTTTGGTGTCACAATGATTTATTTTCCTTTTTTAACATGAAATTTACATTTTAATTTGAGCAAAACCTTTAAGATGAGAAGAAAATAAGCTGTCTTTCTCTGATGACCAATGTCTATATATGTTCCAGACAACTGGACATCTAGAGCTAGCAAATATCAAAATGACTCTGAACCATATCAAATTCACATAGCCTTTATTTGGAAAAGGAGTAGTAATACTTTGTCAAAGTCAGCTATGAGGAAGTACTTATATAGTTAATCAATCCTATATTCATGTAAATTACAGTTCATTGGTATAGTAAATACTAAACCAAGCATGTTTTTGTATACATATATTTTGTGTAAGATTTTAAAACATATAATGTAGACCCATCAGCACTTTAACATGAATTCTCTAAGATTCCATTCAAATATTAGCAGAGACATGCTTCAAAATATTTTAGTCAAAAAGCATATTGCTGTTTTATACCGTCCCATGCCTTGTACAATGTGGTGGATGATGGACTGTGGTTAACAGAACAAATATGAGAGAATTCTCTCATGAACTATAACAAATATATAATACTAATATAGGGTGTTAATAATAGGGTGGGTTGGGGGGGGGAAATTCACCAAATATAAGATATGGACTATAGTCGGTAGTAATATTTTGACTATGCTCTTTCATCATTTGTAACAAATGTTCCACAACAGTGCAAGATGTTGGTGGTGGGGTGATGTGTGGAAGCCCAGTATATTATGCATGTTTACTTTCTAAGTTCACAACTTCTATTATACACTTATTCTTTATGTAGGTTCAAGTATGAATGATTAACTTCAATAAAACTTTTTAAAATGAAAAAAGTATATTGCTATAGCATACTTGGTACTGCTCAGATATTATAGGACTAAAATTGTTTGAGAAGGCAATATTTACACTTAAACTCCTTAAAATAAAATGTGTATGTATATATACACACAGAGGCACAGAGGGTCTTCCAGTATCAGCTCTAAAATAAAAGCTCATAAATGGTCACTCTCATACTTACATGAAGAAAAACTGGGACAAACTGAAAAGCAACATTTCTCAGAGAATTGAGAAATGAACTTAGGGAACTGAAGTTGCTGGATAAACTACCAACCCAAAGTCTGGAGAGACAGGTGAATCCAATCAGTCATAGCTGAGATCTCCTTACCTGGAGCAAAAGCTTTTGGAGCCATAATCTGGGAGAAACACTTAAATGATGATTTTGACCTACTGCTGGAGACTGAATATGGACTAGCATGAGATTGAGAAACTCTTAGGGGCCTCAGTTTTAAGGGAACCTCATATTTTCATGGACTTTCCCTCCAGAAATCCCATCAGGTACTCATGGAAAGGATTCAAGTAAGAGCCTCTATAGCTCCAGCAGGAGAGAAAGAGTAATATTGTGAAACACATCCAAAGAGTTCTCCATAAAAAGAGTCCAGAGCACAATTTTGAAACCTTATACCAGCTGGTGGAAAGGAATTCCTCCCAAATACAGCCCCCTCCAGATTCACTTTTTCATCTAAGGGGAAAAAAGTAATCAACAGTCCTTATAATTTCAAGGAAATAGATTGGGAACACTGCAGCCAGGGAAGTGAGAGGGGGAGGTAAAAAGGTAAAAAAGAAAAAGTTACTGAAGGAAGGACAGAAACACTTGTGAAGGACATAGCCCTGAGACACAGGCCTGCTGAAAGATTTTAACTTAATTAGAAGTTTATAGAGTGCTCCTCCTCCACACTGAGGCCGCTCTAGTTTAATAACAGTATATGTAGCTGAAAGAGCTGCAAGAGGCAGACTCTGAGTAGCAGTACATGAAAAATGAGTTACATCAAGAATGAAAACCAAAACTAGGACACTAGATGAATTTGAAGCCTCTGGCTTCTACAGCTATAACAACATGAAACACATCCCAACCTCTACCAGATTAGCAAATATCCTCACAATAAATTTTTATTTACTTTGGTTCCCATTATCCAATATAATCTGCCTGGTTTACAACAAAAAAACTACAAGGCATGCCAAAAGGCAAGAAAATGCATGGTTTGAAGAGACAAAACAATCTTCAGAATCAGAATCAGATATAATGCAGATGTTGGAATTACTAAGCAGGAGATTTAAAATAACAATGGCTAATATGGTAAAGGCTCTAATTTAAAAGTAGAAAACATTCAAGACCAGGTGGATAATGTAGGAGATGGAAACTATAAGAAAGTATCAAAAGTAAATTCTAGAAATAAAAAACACAATAAAAGAAATGAAGAATGCCTTTGATGGGCTCATCACTAGACTCTATACAGCCATAGGAAGAAAGAGTGAGCTTGAAGATAGGACAATAAAAACTTTCCAAACTAAAATGCAAAGAGAAAAAAAGAATGAGAAATAAAGACTAGGCAAGGCCCATCGGACATTTTGAACAGTTGCAATACACCTGCAATTGGAATAGTAGAAGGAGCAAAAAGAAAGAATTGAGCACAGGAAATATTTGAAGGAATAATGGCCAAGCAGCTACTAAAATTAATGACAGACACCAAAGCACAGATCAGGAAATCTCAGTGAACAGCAGGCAGGAAAAACAAATTCCATATCTAGGCACATCATATTCAAAGAGCAAAACACCAAACACAAAGGTAAAATGAAGAAAAAGATAAACAAGGAAGAAGGATAAGAAGTATAGCAGAATTCTCATCAGAAACCATGCAAGCAAGAAAAAGTTGGGTAACATAATTCAAGTGTTGAAAGAAAAAAAGCCAGCGAAGAATTTTATTTACAGTGAAATTAACTTTCAAAACTTAGGGAGAAATAAAGACTTTTTCACACAAAGAGGAAACTCAGGGAATTCATTGCCAGCAGATTTCCACTGCATGAAATATTAAAAGAATGTCTTCTGGCAGAAAAAAGAAAAATGATATGGGTCAGATACTTATATCTACATAAAGTAAAGAAGAACATCAGAGGAGAAATAAATGAAGGTAAAATAAAATCTTTAATTCTTCTAATTCTTAATTTGTCTAAGAGAAAATATTCCGTTTAAAGAAAGAACAATAACAATGTATTAGGTGGTTTTAGCATATGGTTAAGTGAAATGAATGACAACAATATATCAAGTGACAAGAGGGAGGAATCAGAAATACTATTATAAGCTATCTGCACACACTTGAAGTGGCATAGTGATTTTTGAAGGTGGATTTGGATTAGTTAAAAATATATACTGTAAAATTTAAGAAAAGCACTGAAAGAAGTTTAAAAAAGTACAATTAATATACTAAAAGAGAAGATAAGATGGAATCTTATAAAGCACTCTTAAAACAGGAAAAGGCAGAAAGAGGGTGAAGAAGAAACAAAGAGTAACAGAAATGAACAGAAAAGTTACAAAGGTAATAGATATTAATCCAATCACAAAAATAATCACTTTAAATGTGAATGACCTTTAAACACCAATTTAAAAACAGAGATTGTCAGAATGGATTTAAAGGAAAAGATAAAAGAAAACAATTAAGAATTTCAATTTAAATATAAAAACTCAGGTAGGTTAAAAGTTAAGTGATAGAGACATATATGGTAACAGAAACCAGGAAAAAGCTCAAATACCTTTATTAATTTAAGCTAAAGCAGATTCAGAAGATAAATCTGAATAAAGAGTGGCATTACATAATGATACACAATTATCCAAGTAGACATAACAATCCTAAATGAATTTGCACCTAACAACAGGGCATCAAACTACATGAGGCAAACCTGATAGAACTGAAAGAAGAAATAGACAAATCTTCTATTAAAGATGGAACCCTCAAAACCCCTCCATTGGTAATTGATAGATAAATAAAGCAGGAAATCAGTATGGATATGTATAATGTGAACAACAATAAACTTGATATAACTGATACTTACAGAATTTTTAATCCAACAACAAAATGCTCACATGTAATATTTACCAAGAGAGACCACATTTCAGGCCATAAAATAGATCTTAATTTTAAAGGAATAGAAATTATACAAAGTATGTTCTTAGACCACAATGGAATTGAATTAGAAATCAATAACAGAAAGATAGCTGGAAAATCCCCAATATTTGGAAATTAAATTATGCACTTCTAAATAACCCATGGAGCAAAAAAGTCCCAAGAGAAATTTAAAAATATTTAACTAAATTGAAAATAAAATTACAACTTACCAAAATTTTTCAGTATCCATCTAAAGCATTTCTTATTTCTTAAAGGGAAATATATAGCATTAAATGCATATATTAGAAAAGAAGAACATTCTAAAATCAATAACCTAAAGTTCCAACTTAGGAAACTAGAGAAAGAATAAAAATCACCAAAACAAAAAGCTGGTTTTTAACAAGATGAATAATATTGATAAACTTCTAGCTATCCCAACAGAGAAAAAAGATAGAAGAAACAAATTACCACATCAGAAATGAAAGATAGATTATCACTTCTGATCCTATAGACACTAAGATGATAATCAATAAATACCTTGAACAACTATAAGCCTACAGATTTAATAATTTAGATTAAATGGACCAATTTGTTGAAATACACACACTATTAAAACTGCAATAAGGAGAAATAAATGACAGGAATAGCCTGTTGTATATTAAAGAATTATCTTGATAACTAAAAATCTCTCAAAAATGAAAATAACACATGGTTTCACTCATGAAGTCTACCAAATATTTAAAGAAGAAATGATATGAATTTTTCACAATATTTTCAAGGAAATGAAAGCAGAAGAAACACTTTGCAACTCATTTTTTAGGGCCAGAATTACTCTGATACAAATACCAGAGGAAGATATTACAAAAAAAAAAAGGCTTAGTACAGGCCAATATTTCTCATGAACATAGATGAAATATATAAAAAGAATTATACATCATAATCAAGTGCAATTTATTCAAGGAATGCAAGGCATGACCAGCAGTCAGAAATCAATCAACACAATTCATTATACCAACAGAGTAAGGAAAATTACATGATCATGTCAATAGATGCAGAAAAAGAATTTAAGAAAATTCATCAGCCATTTAAGATAAAAAAATAAAAATTAAAAAAAAAAATAAAAAATAAAAAACTCTTAAAACAAACCAGGAATGAAGAGAATTTCCACAGCCCAACTAAAGAAATATAGGAAAACCCACAGATAACATTATATTGATGTTGAAAGACTGAGCACTTTCTCCCTGTAAGAGGCAACAATGCAAGGATGCCTTCCTTCACCACTCCTATTCAATATCATACTGGGAGTCTTAGCTAAAGCAATAAGACAAGAAAAAGAAATATACAGTATAGACATTGGAAAGAAGAATTACAACTGACCTTGTTTGCAAATGACATGTTTATCTACCTAGAGTATCCCAAAATATCTCAAAAAAAAAAAAATACTGGAACAAATAAGCAAGCAAGCAAGTTTGCAGTATACAAGGCCAATATATTAAAGTCAAATGTGTTTTTATATACCAGCAATGAATAATTGGAATCTGACATTAAAAACCATCTCATTTATAATAGCATCAAAATGAAATATACGTGGATATAAATTTAACAAGATGTTTATAGGATCTATATGCAGAAAAGTATATAACCCTGATAGCAGAAATAAAAGATAATCTCAGAAAATAAATGTAGAGCTATAGAGTGCTCATGAATTGGAGCACTCAATATTGTTAAGATGTCAGTCCTTTTCAATTTCATCTATAGATTCAGTGTGCTCCCAATCAAAATTCCAGCAAAGTATTTTGTAGATAATGAAAAAAATGATTCTAATATTTATATAAAAGGGCACAAGGCTTAGCATAGCCAATAAAATACTGAAGTTAAACATAGTCTTACCATATGATCCATCAATTTCACTACTAGACATCTATGCAACTGATTTGAAAATTTATGTCCACACAAAAACATGCACATAAATGTTTATAGCAGCTTTATTCATAATGATCAAATGTTGGAAGCAACCAAGCTGTCCTTCAATAGGTGAATGGAAAAACACACTATGGTACATCCATGCAATGGAATACTACATGGAACAAAAAGAATGAGCTATCAATCCATGCAAAAACATGATGAAGCTTACATGTATATTGCTAAGTGAAAGAAACCAGTCCGAAAAGACTACATACTGTATGATTCAATTTATATGACATTTTGGAAAAGGAAAAACTATACACATGGCAAACAGATGAGTGGTTGCCAGGGGTTTGAGAAGGGTAGAGGGTTGAAGAGGTGAGGAACAGGAGAATTTTTAGGGTGATGAAACTGTTCTGTATGATACCATAATGATGAATATATAACATTATTATTTGTCAAAACTCATAGAACTTTATAGCCCAAAGAGTGAACCTTAATGTATGCAAATTTATGAAAATCATTTAGGTAGTTGGGAATCCCAGGATGGAATGCAGATGGAGACAAAAACATCTAACTGAATTACAAATGTATGAAATCGCCTCACTGAAGGGAACTGGGAACAAAGGGTGGTCACCAGAAATTTTGGAAATGAGTGGAAACTGTTAGGCTAAAGGAAACAAGACCAGTATATTAACAGTGTCTAGTGGTTGGTAAAGCTGTATCCCATGGAGGAGTGGGCTATCAATTCTGAAACCCATATACATATACATTGGAATTGAGCATTTCAGGAAATGGATGATGAATATTAGAAGACAGTGTTTTCTTTCTTAGAGTGGAAAGTTACAGACATCCAAGGAAGACAATCTAGGAAGACTAGAATGATCTATATCGTACTAAATTAGACTTGCGAACTTCAATATGAACTCATGTTTAGACAATATAGATACAGATGGATCCACAGAAATATTCATAAATATGTGTATATACCTGTGTTAGTCTACAAACATATATTCATTTCCTTGATCTATAAGCAATGACACCCTAATAGCAATAAGTTCACGGAGGTGGAGCATAATGTCCCAGTCATTAATCATGGACTATGTATATTGACTTCCAAAGAGTATAGTGTGGAAAGAGGAAAAAGTTACTTTAAAGTAGAGAAACCTAACAACACTATCTCAGCCAGGTGATCAAGGTTGATAATGATAGGTTGTGTAGATAGCAAGTATTCTTGATATGATGTGATGAAAGTAGCACTTTATTTCTGTGATCCTGTTGTCAAAGCCCATAACCTGAGTTTACCCATGAGAAAAACATCAGACAAACCCCAATTGAAGGACACCCTACAACATTCTTGACCAGTACTCCTCAAAACTGTCAAGGTCATCAAAAACAAGAAAATTCTGAGAATCTGTCACAAACTAGTGGGGCCTGTGATGACTAACATGTAATGTAATCTCTTGGATGATATCCTGAAACAAACAGAAACAAGACATTAGGTAAAAACCATGGAAATCTGAATAACATATTGACTTCAGTTAATAATAAGGTATCACTATCAATTCATTAAATAATGATAGAAGAAACTGGGTATGTGGTATATGGGAACTCTCTGTAGTATATTTGCAGATTTTCTGTAAATCTAAAACTTCCCTAAAATTTAAGAAGTTATTTTTTAAAAGTCATGGTTACTATCCCTCTGTTGATTCACAGGGTGAGGTATTTCATTGAGTTGAAACTGAGATGAAAACCCTGAAGTGTAATTGAAAATTTCAGTGTAAACAAATTTAAAACACAAGATATCTTGCATGAACATATGAACTCTGGTAGGGTTGAAATGTTCATATGAAATGTTCATATGTCCAGTAGGAATGAACATATGAACTCCAGTAGGATTTACACCAGGAATATCAAACATAAGCCTTAATGGTTATGTGTAGCCAGAAATCTATTATTGGTCCCACTTCAAAGGATATTTTAAAATCTCATTCTATTAATAGAACACATGAAGAGTGCAGTCACCAGATCAGAGGCACACAGATCCTGCAGAGGAACCACTGCCCATGAGATGCCCCTCCAATAAAAGAGACCAAGAACTCCAGCTTTACAGAGCCATATCCATGTTTTAGTCAACACACATACAAAAATAACTATCTTTGATAAGTAATGGGGACGCTATATTAGTCAGGGTTCTCCAGAAAAACAACAGAAAAAACCAACAGGATGAATCTAAATACAAAGAGATTTATTAGAAGGAATTGACTCATGACCATGGGGACTGGAAAGTCCAAATTCCTTAGGGCAAGCCACAAGCTGGAAACTCCAGTGAAGGTAATACTGAAGTGAAGTACGAATTACTCTGGGAAGGCTGGCTGACTGAAGTTGAATCAGAAATTCTTCTTTCTGAAATCTGAAATCCTCAGTTCTGCCTATTAAGACCTCTAACTAATTTGATGAAGAGACTTCATCTAAAGAGAACCTTGGAATACATTTTACTAAATATTAACTTTTGGAAAGTCTCTGGACATAATTTTCTTCTCTAATCATGTTAAAGCCACTCTGAAACTTTCCAGTATTATAACAATTCTCAAACGGAGAAACTGAACAAAGTTTCATTCTTTGCTTTTTAAACTTTTATTAATTGCAGGCAGCCTGCTATCAGGACAGAAGGAATACATTTTGCCCATTAATTTCAACTTTTTCAATAGCATAAAATTGCTCCCAGGCATATCATTACATAGTGGTGTGCCTACTCATTTTCTCCTGTCACCAGAAGATACTACTTGATCCCCTGTCAGCCCTCTAGCCTCCTTTTCATTCAACACATGATTAGATAGGAGATAGGTCAGAGAGATACAGCTGCATGAAATTATACAATACATGCATCTGTGCTGACTTTTGAGAGAATAGATTTTGCAGCCCAATAAATCGAACCTGTGAAGCAATCTTTATTCCATAATTATCATAATGTTCTGATGCCACCTGTGTAACAGAAAATAAAGGGCAAATACTTCCGGTCAATAATTAGATGTTTTTCAAGTTTATTTCTTAATTCTTTATGACTGTACCCATTTAAAGATAAGGTGTTTAGCCTCTGGAGAGAGTATCATTATGGATAATGCCAAGTACTGAAAGGTACATATTAAATTATACAGAGAGATAAGCTTATTAAATTTTGATATTCAGGCCATTTCTATATTTATAATTTGAAAAAGTCCTCTTATATATATTTTTTTAATTTATAGTGCAAAAATTGTCTCTAATTTCTAACATCTGAAGGATGTAATTACAGGCTGTCATAAGAAATGTTATCAATGTTTGAAATGGATTAATTAAATACCATTTCTAGATGTTCATTTAAAATATTTTTATATACAGCTATTGAAATTGTGAATGATTATTCTTCACTTCTTTTGATCATATTTTTAAAAGTATATTGGCATATGGTATCAGAATCTTTAGAATTCATATAAAACTTTTCTATATTAAAACATTTTATATTTTTGCTGTTTTCATTACAGATGTGAGTTAATAGCCAAATTATTAGTATAAAGCAGATAAAAATTAGATTACAAAACATTCTTTTCTATATAACCTGATATATTTAACTCATGAAGTTTTATAGATAGATATTCACTACATGCATTTTTATTCTTTTCAAAATATCTGCACATTAATTCATATGATATGAAAAATCTAAATAGTTGAATTATTTTGAATTTGAGTCTACAAGACACTGATATATTGATTAGCTCAATAAAAGTAGGCAGTTTGAAATAAGTATGTAAGTAGACTAAAAAAAACCCATATTATCTGAAAAAATATTTAATTCGTCTGATATATCAGTTGATCCACAAAAATGATGAGCTTGTCCAAAACTAAACAGGGCTTGAGGTGGATACATTAGTACATAAAAGTATAAAATACCACAAGTAAAAAAGAAAAATAAATAAATTTGATTTCATCAAAACTAAAAACTTTCATGTATCAAAGGAAATTATCAAGAAAGTAAAAAGACAATCTACAGAATGGGAGAAAATATTTGCAAACAATATTTCAGATAAGGGGTTAATATACATAATAATATATATAATAATATATGAAGAATTTTTACAATGCAAAAACAAAAAGACAAACAACCCAATTTAAAAAAATGAGCAAAGGACTTAAATAGACATTTTTCCAGGGAAGATATACAAATGGCCAAAAAACACATGAAAAAATGCTCATCATCATTAGCCTTTAGGGAAAAATAAATTTAAAAAATAATGATATACCAAGCTCACACCCAAAGGATGGCTATTATTTTAAAAATGGAAAATAACAAGTGTTGACAAGTGTAGCCGTTTGGCAATTTGATGTACTTATGAATTCAAAAAATATAATTGGATCATGCTTGTAAACTGATCTGTTAATCTGGGCATGATTAAGTTATGATTAGGGAGCTGAGTCCCACCCCTTGGTGGGTGGGGGAGTCTAATATAAAAGGCAAGGCAAAGGACAGAGGGAGCAGTTTTTTGAGTTGCAGTTTTGATGTTGGAGAGAAGGCCCAGGGATAGAGACGAGCCATTTGCCTGAGAGTTCACAGCTGGCCTTGTGGAGAGATGCAAAGCCTAGAGAGCCTAATAGTCTACAGCTGACCTTGTGGAGGAACTAGGCGCTGAGCCCAGAGAGAAACACAGCCCTGGGAAGAGAGGAACCCAAGAAGCCTGAACCCTGGCAAACGTCGGCAGCTGTCTTGCTCCAGCACGTAGCAACAGACTTTGGTGAGGAAAGAAACTTATGCTTTATGGCCTGGTAACTGTGGACTTCTACCCCAAATAGACCAACCAATCTCTGGTATTTCGCATTAGCACCCCTTTGCCTGACTAATACAACAATGATGTGGAGAAATTGGAAATCTAGTGCGTTGTTGGTAGGAATGTAAATGGTGCTGCCACTGTGAAAAAACAATATGGTGGTTACTCAGAAAGGTACATTTGACCAGGCAATCACACTTCTAGGTATATACCCAAAGAGGATGAAAACAGGGTCACAAACATATACCTGTACATCAATGTTTATACAGCATTTTTCACAATAGCCAAAAACTGGGAAACAACCCATGTGTCCATCAACAAAGGAATGGATAAACAAAATATGGTATGTACACACAACAGAATATGAGGCATGCTACATCATAGAAGAACCTTGAAAAGATTATGTTTAGTGAAATAAGCAAGATTCATAAGGACAAATATTGTCTATGTCACTAAAATGACTAGAAATAGCAAATTTACAGAGATAGAAAGCAGATTAGAGGTTACAAGAGACAGGGAAATAGGGGAAGAATCGATAAAATTGTAAAACAATGATTTTTATATAAAGCTAAAACTAATCTAGAGAAAAATCTTCTTTCAACTATTTCAACAACTGGTTACATCAATAATCTTGGGAAAAGAACTTTCAACAAAGGTATAGGCTCCTTGCTTTGGAGAAATAACATTGTCCTATTTGTTTTACCGAGTCCATTTATCTAATAATACAAGACAGTTTTTATTATAACAAATATTGTGCTGGGAAACTCATGGCAGCATTCATAGTCCACTTATTTCCTTCCACTGCTCTGGAAGGTATGCATTCTCTTTTTGTTCTTGTAGTAATTTCCATAGAAATTCTAGCATGCCTTCTAAACTTGCCAATTTCTAAAATCTATCAATCTAAGTTACATGTTTACCTTTTTCATGTGTGCTTTAGCTCCTATCATCCCTTTCTGACTTAGAGACTTACTTATATATATTTTAGTTCTTTCTTATGTTACACAGAAAAAAATACATAATTGCTTTTTGCTTAATTTGTTTAGACTTATACTATTTTTAATACTTTTTTTATTCACCATATTTTCATGCATGTCAGATCTTCTAGTTTTATTCTTGATTAATATCTTTTAAATTTTTATTTAGTGAGGTTTTCTTGGTAGTAAATTAAGTCTTGTTGTTGTTGTTTTGTTTGTCAGTTATTTTTTCTTAGATGGCATTAGTTCATCGCTACCTGCTTTCCATTGACAGTGTTGAAAAATCAGCTATTTGCTATTGTTATTCTTAGATGTGGACTTTTTTCTCTCCCATGCTTCTAAGATTCTTCTTTCTCTTTGGTGTCCTTCAGTTTCATTGTACATCTAGGAGATTATTTCTTTACTTCTTCTGTCTTGGGATTCATAGGACTTCCTGAATGTATTCAATTTTTACTTCATTGGGAAACAATTCTCCATAGGTTTCTCTCACATTTATGTACATTTTGTAAAAAGACAACGGCAGCCTTTTCCCAGGTTATCTTTTTAACATATTTTTATTAGAGAAATTGTGGGTTTGCAGAACAATCATGCATAAAATATAGTACTCCCATATACCACCCTATTATTAAACCTTGCCTTGGTGTGGAACATTTGTTACAATTGATGATAGACAGTTTCATAGTTGCACTATTAACTTATTGTTCACTGTTTGTGTAGTTCCATAGATTTTTTAGTTTAATGTTATTTGGTTACCATAGACACAATCTGACATCTCCCCTTTGAATCGCATTCAGATATTTATATATATATTTCAGTGCTGCTAATTGCATTCATAATGTTGTGCAACCATCACCAGCATCCATTACCAAAATATTTCCATCATTCCATATAGAAATCCTGTATATTTTAAGACTTTACTTCCCATTTCCTATCTCCACCCAGTCCTCTGGTAACCTGTTGTAGCAGTTTGATATTGTTCATGAATTCTAAAAATAGATATTGAATTATGTTTGTGACCTGGTCTGCTCCTCTGGGCATATTAGATTATATTGGATTCAGAGGTTTCACTTTTACTTTATTAAATAATGATTAAGGCTTTGATTGGGCCATGTCAGTAGGACGTTGAGTACCTGCCCCCTTGGTGGGTCAGGTCTCACAGAAAAACCACATGGCAAAGGAGGGAGGATGGAGATTTGATCCTGGAGCCCAGGAAGTAAACCCACAGAGAAGCAGAGGAAGGAGAGAAGACTCCATTAGACACGGCAGAGGCCTTGGGAAGACAGACAAGTTGTTTGCCTGATAGTCTACAGCTGGACTTGTGGAAAGAGCAGAGCAGCTGAGCCTGGAAAGAAATGGACCCTGGGAAGAGAGGAACCTAGGACTCCTGAACCTTTGCAGACTTTGGCAGCCATCTTGCTCCAACACGTGGCAACAGACTTTGGTAAGGGAAGTAACTTATGCTTTATGGCCTGGTAATTGTAAGCTTCTACCCCAAATACATACCCTTTATAAAAGCTGACCAATTTCTGGTATTTTGCATCAGCACCCCTTTGGCTGACTAATACAATTGTGTTCTAGGTTCTGACTCTGTGAGTTTGCTTATTCTAATTATTTCAAATCAGTGAGATCATACAATATTTGTCCTTTTGTGTCTGGCTTATTTCACTCAGCACAATGTCCTCAAGGTTCCTCCATGCTGTTGCACATATAAGATCTTCATTCCTTTTTGAAGCTGAATAATATTCCATTATATGTTCATATCACATTTTATTTATCCATTCATCACTTTATGGATCCTTGTGTTGCTTCCATCTTTTGGCAATTGTGAATAATGCTGCTATGAACATTGCTGTGGAAATATCTGTTTAAGTCCCTTCTTTCAATTCTTTTTGGATATATACCTCGTACTGGGATGGATGGGTCATATGTTAGTTCTATAGTTAGCTTTCTGATGAATTGCCAAACTGTCTTTCACAGCAGCTGTACTATTTTACATTCACATCAGTAAGGAATGAGTATACCTACTTTTCTGTATCCTCTCTAACACTAATTATTTTCCACTTTTTTATTATCTGCCATTCTAATGAGTGAAATGATATCTCATTGTGGTTTTAGTTTGCATTTCCCTGATGGCTAATGATGCTGAGTATCTTTTCATGTGCTTTCTGGCTAATTTTATACTTCCTTGAAGAGATGTCTGTTCAAATCTTTTCCCAATTTTTTTAATTAAGTGGTTTGCCTTTTTGTTGGTAAGTTGAAGGAATTTTTAATATATTCTGGATATTAAACATTTTTTTGGCTATATGGCTTCCAAATATTTTCTCCCATTGCTTAGGTTATCTTTTAACTTTCATGATAAAGTCCTTTGGAGTGCAAAAGTTTTAAATTTTAATGAGCTACCATTTATCTTCTTTTTTTTTTTTTTCTTTTGGTTCCTTGTACTTTGGGTGTAATGTCTAAGAAACAGTTGACTAACCCAGGGTCCTAAAGATGCTTTCTTAAGTTTTCTTCCAAGAGTTTGATATTTCTGACTCTTAAATTTGAGTCTTTGATCCATTTTGATTTGATTTTTGTATAAGATCTGAGGTAGGTTGTCCAAATTATTATTATTTAGCGGGGGGGGGGGAATAGAGGTCCAGTTTTCTCAGTACCATTTTTTGAAGAGACTATTCTTTCCCAATTGAATGGTTTTTGCCACCATGTCAAAAATAAGTTGACCATAAATGTGAGGGTTGATTTCTGTGCTGCCAATTCAATTCAGTTGGACAATATGTCTGTCCTTGTGCCCATAATATACTCTTTTGATTACTGTGGTTTTGTAATAAGTTTTAAGATTGGAAAGTGTGAGACCTCCACCTTCATTTCTTCTTTTTCAAGATGGTTTTAGCTATTCATGGTACATTATCTTTCCATATTAATTTGATGATTGGCTTTTCCATTTCTGCAAAGAATGCTGTTGGAATTTTTATTGCATTGTGTTGAATCTATAAATTGCTTTGCATCGGACTGACATCTTAATGATATTTATTCTTCCAATCCATGAGCATGGAATGTCCTCCCATTTATTTAGGTCTACTTTGATTGCTTTGGGCAATGTTTTGTAGTTTTATGTGTACAAATCCTTTACATCCTCAGTTAAATTAATTCCTAGATATTTGAATCTTTCAGTGGCTATTGTAAATAGAATTTTTCTTGATTTCTTCTGATTGTTCATTGATTACATATAGGTACACTAGTGATATTTGCAAGTTGGTCTTGTACCCTGCCACTTTGCTGAATTAATTTATTAGCTCTAGGAGTTTGTTGTAGATTTTTCAGGATTTATAGAATCATGTCATCTACAAATAGGGAAATATTTACTTCTTGTTTAAAATTTGGATGCCTTTTATTTCTTTTTCTTGCCTAAATGCTCTGGCAAAAATTTCCAGTACAAGTTTGTATTATTAGCACTAGTGACAGTATGCATCTTTGTCTTGTCCCTGATCTTAGAGGGAAAGCTATTAGTCTTTCACCATTAAGTAGGATGTTAGCTGTGGGCTTTTCATATATGCCCTTTATCAAGTTGATATAGTTTCCTTCTATTACTAGTGTTCTAAGTGTTTTCTTTTTATCATCAAGAAAGTTGCTGTATTTTGTCAAGTGCCTTTTCTGCGCCAATTAAAATGATCATCTGGGGTTTTTTCCTTCATTTTGCTAATGTGATGTGTTACATTAATTGACTTTCTTATATTGACCACCCTTGCATTCCAAGGATAAATCCCACTTGATCATGGTGGATAATTCTTTTAATATGCCCTTGGATTTGGTTTACTTGTATTTTGTTGAATATTTTTTCATCTATATACATAAGAGATATTGGTCTGTAGTCTCTCTTTTTTTTGTAAGGAGGTACTGGGGATTGAACTCAGTACCTTGTACATGGGAAGCAGGTGCTCAACCACTGAGCTACATCCACTCCCCACTGAGAGATGGTTTTCTTGTTTGATTTTAGGAGGTACCAGGGATCAAACCAGGACCTCGTACATGGGAAGCAGGCACTCAATCACTTGAGCTACATCCGCTCTTCTCTTTACTTGCAGCATCTTTGTGTTGAATTGGTATGATGGTGATGCTGGTCTCATAGAATGAATTAGGGAGTAATCCCTACTCTTCAGTTTTTTGGAGGAATTTGAGCCAAATTGAGTTAAGTCTTCTTGGAATGTTTGATAGAATTCCTCTGTGAACTCATCTGGTCTTGGGTTTTTCTTCTTTGAAGGGTTTTTGATTACTGATTCACTCTCTTTACTATTATTTTAACTGATTTATATGGAGAACTTCTGTTCCTTCTTTGGCCAATGCATATAGTTAGTGTGTTTCTAGTAATTAGTCCATTTCATCTAGGTTATCTAATATATTGGAATACAGTTGTTTGTAGTAGTCTCTTATATTCCTTTTAATTTCAGTGGAGTTTTTAGTAATGTCCCCCTTTTCATGTCTGATTTCCATTATCTTTATTCTCTCTCGTTTTTCCTTTGCCAGTCTAGGTAAAGGTTGGTCAATTTTAGTGCTATTTTCAAACAACCAACTTTTACTATTGTTGATTGTCTATTGCTTTTTTGTTTTCTATTTCATTTATCTCCATTCTAATCTTTGTTATTTCCTTCCTTTTTTTAGTAATGTTTGCATAGCAAATAGTTTTAGAATATAGAAAGTGCCTCCCTCTAGGCCAAAGGACAGATTTGTTTCCTGACCAAGATGATAAAGATAATATCTTCCTCCAGTCAAACATTGAGCAGGTTTGCTTGTATAACCTTTAGAAGTTTGGGTTTCATAAACTTGGGGTTGCTCAGATATCATGCAACCCACTGTTTATAGCATATTCCTGGACATGCTTCTGTATCACCTCCATTGGATTGTAGGACAAGAGGAACTTATGTAAATACAAAGCTCAAATTGCCTACTTACCAAGGACTGTCTCTTACTCAGTAGTCCTGTCTTCTGTCTATTAAACTGTGGCAGGCTAACTTATTAGCTTGAAATAGGCAGGCAACATCTCAAACGCTTCACAGTTCTTGACAGACTTTTGTTTGTTTTGCAGAATTCTTAGCCATTATTTCATTCCTTTTGTCACATCTCTTTCTTATTTCCTTCTGGTACATCAATTAAATATTCTTAGCATTCTTTATCCTTCTTCTTTGACATTTTTGCATATATTTCATCTTTTTTTCCTTGGCACATTGCAGTTAATGTCTTTAGGTATGTCTTCCAGTTCATTAAAACTCTAATCTAATGGATATTCTTTAGTTTAGTTTGGGATAACAGAACATTTTGTTTTCCAGATGGATGCAAAAGAAACTCTTTCATACAGTGATTACTCTTTCTTATTAGGATAACAGAATTATGAGAAGAGTAGGGGAACTTTAGCTTTTCATTTTGCTTTATGCATTTCATTTTATATATTTCTGTATGACTTGAATTTTTACCATGTGGCAGACAGTCTAAGATGGCTTCCCATAATTCCTGCATCTTTATATGTAAGCCTTTATATAATTCCCTCCCTCCCACTGAATGTGATAGGATCTGTGTCATGCTTCTAACCAAGAGAATATGGCAAAGGTTATGGGATGGGTTTTCCATGATTACATTACATTATGTAATGTTTGTCAGTAGGCTCACAGTAGAGTCTCTCTTTCTCAACTTATTGGCTTGATAAAGTAAATGGGAGGTCAGTGTGGCTTTGATTTGAGAATGGCCCCTAGACAACAGCCAACAAGAAGTTAGGGCCCTCAGTCATATACAACTGTAAGAAAATGTTTTCTGCAACAAGCTGAGTGAGCTTGGAAAGCAAATTTGGTACAATTGAGAACCTAGTCCTGGTCAACACTTTGATTGTGACCTTGCAGAGGACCCAGATAAGCCATGACCAGACTCCTGATCCACAAAAACTGTGAAATAATAAATGATGGTTATTTTAACCTGCTATGTTTATAATAATTTTTTATGCAGCATGGAAAACTAATACATGCCATATGAATATATCACTTTGTAGTATAAAATACATTTTTAAAAGTTATATCCTCATTTTTTGATAGGATCATAACATTTTAAGATTTTTATTTCAATGAATATGTTTTTCATATCTGGAATTTGTATTTTATCCTTTTTCAAATATGCTTTGTCATTATACAATTTGTTATCCTTTGTTCATTCTTTTAATCCCTCCTTTCATTTCTTTTAAAGGTGCTTTTTTAAAAATACTCTGTTTGCTATATCTCATATCTCACATTATTATGTGTCTGAATTTGCTTTGTGTTGCTTCTGCTGGATCCTGCTCATAACACTTTGTTTTCTTATGAGTTTTCTGATTTCCTATGAGTGAGCTTACATTTTCTGGAACGTTAAGTATGTAAATTATTTGAAGTCTTTGTAGAAGTGGGTTTCTCCACAGAGGTTCTGCTTTTGCTTCTCCCAGGCAACTGGGGTCACTATAAATTCAGTCACTTCAAATTAAATTCAAAGCTTGAAGGTTTTAAGACAATTCAGGTAGTGAAATTTCATGTTAAGGCTGGTTCATGGTTATCATTCTTTCTATTTTTTTTTTTTTTACCAAATTTTTAAGCTAATCTTTCTACCAAATTTTTGAAGAAATTTTCTCAAATGTTTCCTCTGCCTCACCACACATTTATTCCCCAATTTATTGCAATCAGTCTCTTTCTTTCCCAAAATTCTTCTGAAACTACACTCTGTAGGGATACCAATGAATTTCATATTTGAAGTCACTGGCTTTTTTTCATGTCAGTATTTTACTGCCTTTAACACTGCATACCACTTTTTCCCTTGCCTTCTGTTCAATACTCTTTCTTGTTCCTCCTGTTAACCATCCCCTTATATCTACCCCAATATCCTTCCTTTTTCCTCACTCATTTCCTGACTGACAAATCCTTGCAATCTCTGTTCTAATGCTCTCCTTAATTTTTCATGTTTTCTCTGAAAGTCCACCTGCATTTCTTTGCTTTAAATATTAACACAATTTGATGATACCTAAATCTATTTACTCCAGTCCTGACATATCCTCTAAGCTTCAGACCTATATCTATAACAGCTCTGTGGATTTTAGCTATACTTAGATTTCTACCTTGCACTTACAGTGATTCAACACAAATTCACTATCTGCTTCTCAAAGTCTGTCACTTCTCCAATAACATAATAATAAAGCAATAATGTACAATAATAATAATATGTTCAATAATAATGTTAAATAATACTAATAATTGATACTTATGCAGGTACATATGATATGGCAGGTATATCTCTCAGTGCTTTACATACATTAAGCTACTTAATCCTAAAAAGAATCCCACAATGTAAATATTATTTATCATTATTTCATCTTTACAAATGAGAAAACTGAGACCCAGACAAGTTAATTATTTACCTAAAGTTACACAGCCAATTACTGGTTGATCTAGCACTCCCTATAGCTCCAGGGTCCTTTTTTTGTTTGATATTCCCATAAACTGCTAGTTAATATTATAGGTCACCACTCTATTCTACCCAGATGCATATATACGTACTTGAATTCTATATCTAAATTCTCCCAGTAGCAAACCTGTCATATAGCATATTGATCAATAGAAATAAATTAAATTTTATTACAACTCCTAAGTCCTTAATTCTTACTGCTAGACTAATTAATGTGTTAGAGATCATTAAATCAACATAAATATCATAGTTAGATTTCATGAAAAAGATCAGAAAATGTTATGCCCATTAATAACTTCTGTAGCTATTCAAGCAAATATAATGGAATAAGGATAATTAAATCTTGTGCTTTGGGGAACAAGTGGGTTTGCTTGAGGAACAGTAAAGAAAACATGGCTTTATTCTCTGCCCTAGGGAGGATAGTTGAAAAACTGACTAGGTATATTAATGGGGCAGTAGAAAGGGCACCATCTGCTCTCCTCTGAAATATAAGAGTTTTTTGGCTGAGGAAGAATTAACTAATTCATATCTGATATTGAATTATAATAACATATTTACAACATGGTCAAAAGTCTCTGTTTATTGGTTTATAAATTTCTTCTTAGTTTTAGTTTACTAACAGCCATAAAAAAAATTTTTTAAAAGCATTATACCTCACAAATGCACCAGAGACGGCATTTTTGAAGTGCCTAGCAGGAAATGTTTTTAATGATTTTTAATTTTTTTTTCAAAATTGATTTAAATGTTGTTGTGTACTCAAAGAAAAAGCATCCTTTTCTTTCCATGTTTCCAGCAGACTGAATCTGAATTATCAATGGACTTTTGCATGCAGCAGAAACATGTAGGTATGGGTCTGAAATACCAAACAAGTTACAGAGTAAAAATCCTTAATTATAATTCCTAGAAAGGAGTATTCGTTTTAATCCTTGAAAAATAAAGATGTTCTAATATTTGCAGCAATTACCTGAGTGGACTGTATAGATGTTTCAAAGTTAATACCTGAAAAAAGATGATAATTTCTAATTTAAAAAATATTCCTGCTTACAAATTTACCAATCTGCCTACCTTAGTGGTCTCATATACTAATAACTGAGTCTTAATTGGCTGAGGAACTCTAATTACAGTTCTCAATTTCAGGTTGTGACTGTATTTTTAAATTTTAATACTTCCCTAAATTTTAATTTTATTCCTATCTGTCCTCACTTTTCTCCATGCCCTGGGCCTCTGTGCTATGACAATTTGCATATTTGAATTAATGCACCAAATAATGTTTGAAAGTCTAATCTTATTAAATGCCTTTAAATCCAACACTTCCCCTGACTGGTTAGACCTTATTAATTAACCCATATGTTATCAAAACCTCATGCTGGCTGCCTATTCAGTTGTCTCTTGGGGCCAAATGGGCTAACTCATTCTCTAGATTAACAGGGTACTATAGCAGTGTAATTTATGTGAATTTAGACCTCTAAAACAGCTTATTTTTTTAGTAATACAAGGCACCATTCATGATAGAATTTACTGGTTGACTAATTACTAAGAGCTGACAGTTTTTGAGCTGAGGATTTTAAATCTCATTTTCCCAGCCTTTGTCACAAACAAGTTATTGAGAAGCACGAAATGATTTTTATGTACCATATGTAATAATTGTACTAATGGTGACAAAAGTACTTTCTTGGGTAGTAATGGCCTAAGGTCAAGTGCAGATATACAATAAATTACATTGAATATATGGTAAAAAGTGCTTGTGTCTCTGGTTTGTCCTGTCATTTCTAGGTAGGAAATAATTAGTGAAGAACTGAAGCAACAGACTACTATTTACATGATGCAAATCTAGAAGATACTATCCTTCTCTGCATCAAATAGGAGGAGCTCCAAACCAGAGATAATTTTCATTGATACCTCAGACTGAGAAATAGCAGTTGGGCCAAAGGCTACAGTTACCATAAAGGTTAATATCTATAGAGGAAAAGAATATAGATAGGCTCTTCCTGGTAAAACAGCTAAGATAAATATGACCATCTTCTGAAGGAACTAGCCTTTATGGATCTCTGGGTCTATTTTCAGATAAGCCTATTTATGGAGTATTTGCCTTTACCTTCTAGTGCAAGTTTTCTTAGGCATGAATCTATAAGAGAGAACTGGAATGAGCCCGGTTGTACACTTGATTTTAAAAGACAGGAATTCAATATCAAGACTCCCTTTCACCAAGTCCTGAATAGGAATGGCTGGCAGTGAGGATTCTGAAGCAAGTTCCCTCTCAAACTTCTGATCATGGGTCTTAGGGAAATAGAACCCAGTGCAAGGTTCTTGAGTTTGTCATATTTGGGCAGTAATATTAACCTACTAAAATCCATTTTGCTCCTTTCAAAAACATATGTAGCCATATATTTTCATTTACCTGTCAAAGTGAATAAAAACAGCTCCTATTTATATACTATTAGGGCTTATGACACAGATTTACATTATTCTCTCCCCACGAGTGTTTTTTTTTTTTTTAATGTGTGTGTGTTAAAATTAAGGAGCAGGCCATTGTAAAATTTTTGATATGATGTATCTAAAAGAAATGCTCCAATGGTGGCTAAATGGGCCTGTAATTTTAATAATTAAAATAATGTGATTAATAAGACAGTACAGGTGTGGTTACAGCATTTTTCTACAAAACAATGGTTGAATGGTTATTTCCAAAAAATTAAAAATAAAAAACCAAAATGATTATTGCCAAACTAACTACTTTATCAGATTAGCAAGTGAAAATTCTTAATAGATGTTTTCAAGAATAATTTCAAAGAAAAAAATAATGTCTAAATTATTTATTAAATATAAACTTCTCTTAACAATAATATGTTATTTGTGTAATGAGTAATACAAACATGTGATATCTAGAATTTACAGTTGAAATTAGCAGATATCACTAGCAGAGTCATTCAAGTAAATCATAATGTCATTAAAAATAAGGCATTCTAATAGCCTGAATTTCTGTGTTAATAGTGGACTTATATATAAGAACAAAATTGAAATTGGAAAATTTCATCAACTTTAAAATACTTTGTGTGCCATTGTGACTCTATTACATCAATGAATAAACAGTTTTTTAATATGGCAAAAAAATAGGTATATAATGAATTAAAACTGGTAATTAAGTTGAGAATAACATGGACCACAATATAATGAATCACTAAAGTGTACCAACACTGTATTCAGGCTTTGTACATGGTTCATTATGTACTCATTATAACAATATTAGTTGCATATTATTACTGCCATTTAAAATATGAAGTATGATCAAGAGCTAATTTCTTGTTTCTCTATACGATATACTCTTTTTTTCCCCTTTATTTTTAAAGAAGCTTTAGATTACATAAACGTTACATCAAAAATATAGGGGATTCCCATATACCTCACCCTTCCCCACACACACTTTCCCCCATTAACGATAACTTTCACATTTATTACAATTGATGAGCACGTAATGAAGTATTGCTACTAACCATGGCCTATATTTTCCATTATTGTTTACACTTAGCGCCACACAATTTTATAGGTTTTGACAAAATGTATAATGGCCTGTATCTGTCATTGCATTGTCATGCAGAATAATTCCAATGTCCCAAAAATGCCCCACGTTACACCTATTTTCCCTCTCCCTCCCCTCAGAATCTCTGGTGACCACTGTCTTTATATCAATGTTACAAGTTCTTACATTACTAGAATAACAATAACTCTACTTTGGTCCATAGTTGCATTCCCCCCTTATGTTTGTTCATTCCTCAATCTTGAGGATTTTGATATGGTGATGCCCACTCTCAATTGAGAGGGGGCTTAGAGCCCATGAGGCAGATGGATGTAACTGTCTTGCTTTCATTTAGAGATACTCTGTTTTTTGGGATGGGCGTTGTCCCTCTTCATCATTTTGTTAGTTGTCCTGGGTGAGTCCGATGAACTGGAGAGTAGGTGTTGGTGGCAACTCTGCTGAGATTCAGGCCTCATCCAGCATATGAACACTATAGGGAAGATAGAGAACCCCAGGAAATCGACACCCCATCAGTGGGCCTTCTTGAAATATATGATAACGTATCTCCCCAGTGCATCAGAGTTAGACTCATTCATAATTTTCCCACACATGGTTTTTCTGCCTCTTTTATTTGAACTTATAATTAGTACTACACCCATTAAATATATGTCCCAGTGACTTACAATATACTCTTAACCACTAAGCTATGGTTTCATTTTTACCTATATATTTGAGAGTTAAGACAATGTCTTCTTGGAAACATCTGAAACTTCCTCCTTTCCTTGTCATAATACTTGCAAAAATTTCATTCCATCATGACTTGAAGTGCAGCATCCAGGTTATCATGAACTGCCTGAGGTATAGATGCAGTTCTTTTTGATCTGTAATTAAGGGTGTGATTTACACATGGCCTTGAGTGGTAAAAGCTGATTATCTTCCTTGGCAAATCTAAGAATCTCTTCTACCTAGTGAAGAAGACAATCTGAAGGAGCATCAGATCCCCTAAAGGAATATACTGTTTGTTAAATTTGTGACTGGATGCACCTTTTTCAAAAACACAAAGTATTCACCAGTTAGAGTAAAGATATCTTCCAATCATGCACAACTGAAGTATTGGTCTTCTCATGTCAAATAAGTGTCTTGGATATTTTTCCCCTTAATTTCCAAAGTCCTTTAGAAAAAAACAGTCCAAGTAAAACTTCAGATGGGGATGAGCAGTTCCAGGCAGTAGTGCATTATATCCTAGGAAGTCAGTAGTAGAATGGATTAAAGAGAGTCATGGGAGATTAAAACAATTACCACATATATTTCACAATACCACCCTCACCCACCTCCAAGCCTTAGGTATAAGGAAAGATCTGAGACAAGAAAGCCTATGTGTTACTAGGGTGAATCAGTTCTGAGATAGAGACCATTGGATTAAGCACCTTTTCTATTTTTTCTGCCTGTCTGACCTGGAGCAAAACACTTAAACTCACCAAATATTGATTTTCTTACTTGTAAAATGGTGATAATATAGTATGTAAATCATAGGGTTGTAGAGATTAAATGATTTATATAAGCAATGACTTTAGCCCAGTACCTGGTTTAAAAAAATACTGAAAAAAATAGTACCATACTCCTTCTTCTCCTTCTCTTTTCTCTCCCTTATTCTCTTCTTCCTGCTTTCCTCCTCTTCCCACCACACTCTTTTTCCTCTTCTCCATCTTTCCCTTACTCCTGTTTCATACTCAAGAATCTGTGTTCTTTCTTAGACATTGGATGAAATAAATATGTGACCAGTATACAAAATTGAGCCATGGAAGAAAAATAGTGAAAACAAGGCTCACCTGAGACTTAGACACACATATCTAGGGATTTAAATATAAGACCAAACAAGTCTTAAGATCTGTACAAGGAAATGTACAATATCATTGGAGCCAAACATTAGAAAACAGAGTTGTGGAATATTTTGGTGTTAATGGCTTTGCATTGCCTGGAAGTTCATTTATACATCCATCTATTCAGAACAAAAGGTGAAAGAAATATTTAACTTTAAATAATTGCTTAGCTTTAATCTATTGGCTGCCCTTATTCTACTTGCTCTACTTGATAAACAACTGGGAACACATTAGAAAAAATGCTAGACTATGTGTCCATTCCCAAAAGTTTAAATTATAGCCAGTCTATTTCAACTTTTTTTCTTAATAGCTGGAGTACAAATGAAACAAGTATATTTTGCTGATAGTCAGTTCCATAAAAGGCAGATTTGTTTGTGTATGTGGAAAAGAGAATATTGTGAAGTGTTGTCTGCTTCATAAAATGTAGATTTTATACTGCTGAGCACAATTGTAAGGAAAATATGAAGATAGTATAGACAGAAGCTAACACTCCAGTCCTCACATAAGTATTTGAGGCAGGAAGAAGCAGTAGCAAAAGGAAAAAATGGATTTGTCCAGTTTACTCTACCACTTTTTTAGGGTCCTTTCCTGGAAACTCCACTCACTGACTTCTGCTTCTGTATCATTTGACAGAACTGAGTCAGACGGCTTTCTCTGTATGCATGCATGCTTGGGAAATGTAAATTTTTAAAGTTTATTGGTGCTTGCAACAAAATTGGAGTTGGACTAGGAAGGTAAGACTAATTATTGTGTAGACAGCAAGAAATCCCTTGTGCAGTTAACATCTTTGGCCCTAAAACATCCATGCACAATAGACATACACATGCATATCTTGGCATCAAAAAACTTTTCAAAGGAAAAAACCACAAAACCTTATCTGACTGGCAATCCAGGTTAAAATGCACAATCTCTGGGTGATGTTTAGTCCTTTCAATCAGATCTGGATATGGTTGAAGTTTGGTGACCTACAAACTAAATTACAAGTTACCTGCTGCCAATATGTTCAACAATAACGCAGGAAAACAAGAAAAATAAAATTAAACTATCACTGAAAGTGGAGGATCATGGGAAATTCACAACACTTACTGATCTATAGTAATTATAAAATCCTGCTGTGGAGAAGTACCAGGGATCCCCTGCCTTGTCAGTTCAGTGCAGAAATTTTCTTGTTTAGTCAATCTCTTGTTCTACACTCAGAGTATCTCCCTTAAATGTTGTACTCAAAGGCAAAGTTTGAGAAGTGTGTTGGGATGAATAGCCTTTAGGTTGAGGCTGAGCAGTGGTAGTAGCTTAACCCCTCTTGGTGTCAGTACAGGGACCTGGAATGAATTCTGGGTTTTAAATCACTGGGTCTTCAGCTCATCAGAGAAGATTGCAACCAACTAAAACTCCCACCGAAAGCAAATCTAAAACTGGTTAAAGACAACAAACTTCAGGATTTAAGAGACCAAGATCCAATAGAAAAGGGAAGGAAATTGAGATGTGGCCCATATTTCCTCCAGGGCATGTGAGAATTTCCTGTGCTTTGAATAGAGGAAAAGTATTTAGGTGGCCAGATGGGGTATGTGTAAGAGTTTCATTGGACTGTGGAGAAAAAGATTGGAGGTCAGCAATTCCAAAATGGCAGATATTTGAGGGGCCATAATCCTGGAGAAGAGGGAATCACAGATGTAATTCTGAAATTTTCTATTCAATTTCTCCTCAAAGCCTCAAATACAAAGTATAAAATGCTGAAAAATCAAGCAGAAAGGCGCTCCTTCTCTGAACAGAGATTTTAATGCTCTAATGGAGCTGGGGTGAAATAAGTCAGAGTCCTGGGCTGGAAGGACAGAAGGTGCTTTTAAAAACCCCAGAGGTCCAATTGTGGCATTGGAAGAGTTATGCCTTAGGAGTAAATATTACTCATAGAAGTAAGGGTGCCTAACATCCACTTGCAATTGTACTAAGACAATCTGCACACAATCTCTCTCTCTGCTAGAAGACAACTGTGATGATTAGGAGTTATGTACCCCAGAAAAACATAGACTTGGTCCTTTCCTGTGGGTATGAGCTCTTGTAAATGGGGCCTATTGATGATGTTACTTCAGTTAAGGTGTAGCACAACTTAGTAGTAATGGGTCATAATCCTATTACCAAAGTCCTTATAGGGAAGGTCACAGAGAGAGAGAGGGCTAGAAGAAGCAACCAGAAGCTGAAAGACAACAGAACTCAGAAGAGAAAGGAGAAGCCAGGAGAGGCTTCCATGTGCATTGCCATGTGACAAAGGAACCAAGGACCAAGGATCACTAGCAGGCAGCCCCAGAACACTAGTCTTCAGGAAAGAAGCATCACCTTGATGATGCCGTGAATTTGAACTTCTCCTATCCTCAAAACCATGAGCCAATAAATTTCCAACGTTTAAGCCAACCATTTATGCTATTTGCTTTAGCAAGAAGTAAACTAAAACAACAACCAAATCCTTTTAAAGAAATGAAGACAGTAACATCATGCAGGGTCTCCAAAATTTTTCACATACAATGTCATATCACAAATATCAGACATGGCAATAAAGGGCAAGTTCAATAGCTCTATGAACATCACATAAATCTATTAGCCCATGTGTTGAATCTTTGTTTTCAGTTACTGAATTTTGACATTACAGAATCATGTGAAGTTCATGGAGCCTCTTGAAACTACCTCTTGATGTTTCTATAAGTTTTGTAAACTTTCTTACCCAATATACTACTTTGATCCCAATTTCATGTGAACTATTCCTTTTTTCTACCATATCCATCTCACAATCTTTCTGCATTTTCCATCTTCTTTTCCCTCTATTCTCCAATCTTCTCTTTCAATAATACTCTCATGTGATGCAACCCTCTGAACTAAGAACTATTATTATTCTCACTTAATATATAAGGAGGCTGAGAATCAGAGTTTAAGAAACCAGTAACCAGTCAAACCTCACAGAACTGTGTTTCAAACCGGATAGTCTGGCTCTAGATTCTGTGATCCTAATATTATTCTATACCTATCTCTCACAAAATAAAGTGATATGACTCTCAGTATATAAAACAATGACAGGAGGAAATATTTCAAACTATCTACTTTGGTTGTGTGTGGTGTTTTGTATCTATGTGTGCAATTATTAATGCTGTACTTTCATTTTTTATTTTTTAAAATATTTCCAAATTTTAATAAGCATTACTTTTACTAGAAAACACTTATAGGAAAAAAGAAACTGAAAATCTGGAGTGATATAAAAGTATTCAATCTTACTAACAATCACTATCAATAACTAGTTTATAGTTATAACTACAATGGTTAATTTAGGACCAAACAAGTACCTCTACCATGGTTCATTCCATCCTTCACAAATATTATTTTATAAAAATCCTACAATTTTGATTTAATGTGAATTGGTTTTAGAGAATTTTATAAATATATACAATAGCCATCTACCCAGCAGGAAATAGTTATTTTAAAGTTTATCAACCATTCTAAGATACTGCATTGTCATAAATTTTACTGGAAGTAGCAATTTTCTCATTGTACCTTAATGGCCTCAGTGAATAGTTCTAGTGCATAACCAGTGTACTACCATCACACTGTTAGAATTGAATTAAATATCAGAGGGTGGAATACTTCCAAAAATGACATTTTAACAGGTTTTACCTACAACACTTTTAATATTTATTAATCACTTAAATATATTACTGCAATAGTGCTAAACATTTGATAGTACTATACTTGGTAACTTAAACCACAGCAAACTGAAAGTAAGTTAAAAAAAAAATGCGCTTGGGAAAAAAAAGCAAAATCTATCAATTTGCAGAGTAGAAAAAGAAATAAATTGTTTGAGCATGTAATCACACGATGATATAACAGTGACTGGTGTCACAGGAGAGAAATCTTTGGAGATATAAAGATTCTGCAATAAATCACTTAAGCAGTCCCTATATCTGCAGCAGCTTTGCTTTTCTACATGATCCTGCCATAACTCACTACATTGATGAGGCACATAACTTTCTCTTCAAGCCTACACTATGCAGAAACTAGTAAGTCATTCTGATCATAATAGCAAAAGAAAAGCTTTGGTCCATAGAACCTTTGATTTACAACCCAGGCCACCACTGGTTTTCCAGATAGGCTTTCCAAAAACAATGCAAATACTCATTCCATCAATCTACACATACACTGCATTTTTAAATTATCAAACCAACCAAAGAGGTCAGAATAATAAACAATCAAACAAGTTACAGGTGAAGTGCATAATAGGCATAATTTTTATTTAGTTAGTTTTAGTGTCTATTTCCATATTTCACAGGTTGAATTACAGTACCCAAGCTAGAGAGTCATAATATACTGAGATGGGCACTGAACACTGAATAGGAGCCACTGCCTTTGTCTTTGGCAATGCAGTACTTATTACTTTTCCCTGGGCATTTTGTTTTTAAATAATGTTTGGATATAATTTTAGGACTCCTTTCTGAACATCACACAGAAATATTGTATTTTTAGAATGGTCAGAAAATTCTACAATGTAAATAGACTTTTGGCATATTATTTCTTAGGGGAACATGAACTTTGTCTAATAAATATCTCTCTTACAGAGAAAACTAAGGTTACAGATACTCAGCGTAAAGCACACATGATTTCTTTTATTCAATAGCCATTCTATACATGTGGCTTTTAAGAATTTTATACACATTAATAGTTTTTATAGTGGGGCTGGGGTGCAGGAGTCACTATCTTTATAGTTAGCAATCATTTCTGTGTTGATTTATGGATACTTTTTTCATATTCTTCCTTGAGTTTATGCTGACATTTGGAATTTTATACACTGGGAATATGTTATTAGAAAATATGTTCAATGTTTGAAATATTACTTCAACAAAAATGTTTATTTGGAAAACAATAATTACAGATTTTTACATTTAGATTTAAGAAACATAGTTTTGCATGTAGCTGATTCTTAAATACAGATGTAGTTTCCTTCTTCATGTAAAGCCAAATTGGCATGGAAAGTTGCTAGAATCATAGTTTATACAAATTAATGAGAAAAAATTTACAATATTCATAGCAGTTAATAGTAACTAGACAATGGCACCACAAAGGGTTGATGCAGTTATATAGAAATGAAAGGACATGCAAAACTAGGAGAAACAGGATTTTAAAGAATAAATAGATCACAATTTCTAGATTTTACTGGGCAAATGACATTAAATTACTCTTGGCTCTCTCCTTAGAACTTTCATAAAGTTCTATGCTGAAATAGACTGGATATCCAGAAAAAAATTTTATACAGGTAAAATCATCTGGTCATTAATTTTCCTTGAAGTTTCTGTAAGTTGCTAAGGGAAAAGCAGCAGATGTCATCAATAAACTTTGTAGAGACAATAATTGAATCACTTCCTCCTGCCCTGATGCATGAAACAAAGAGAGGGAAGGGCATAAACACAAGAAGCAAAACATAAATGTTCCTGCAGTTTTAATCCAAAGGTGAAAAAGTTTATTTGGCTGGGCTTCAGATTTTGCATTTATTTCTACAAGATTCACTAAAATTAGGAAATGGCTACTGAATGAAACCAAATGAATTATTTTGATTTCTGTTGGGACACAGAGATTTATATGTATTTGCACCCTCATCAGCCAGCCCAAATTTGGACATTATTATTAGTAATGTCATATATTGATAATGACAAATAGTGGAAGGTTTTTATTATACTTTATTTTTTAAGCAGTGATTGTTTTCTGAGGGTAACTTTGCCTCCCAGAGAACATTTGGCGATGTCTAGAGAATTATTTTGTTTTAACAACTTGGGGGTGCACCTGGCATCTGTTGGGTAGAAGCCCGGGGTGCCATGCACAAGACATCCTCCCACAACAAAGAATTGCCTGGCTCAAATTGTCACATATATTTTATGTAACTCTGTTAAATAAGTATGATTTTGTAGTATAGGGAAACCTTTGTCCTTAAGAAGAATTGGACCCTAGAAAGTTTGAAAGAGTGAAATTTTTTAGGCAGTAAAAAGCCACAGCTACATAAACATAAATGTAGAATAAGTGAGGGTGAGGAAACTGTATTCCTTAGCGAAGCTTAGAGGAAGTTTAATCTCCTAAAGTCTCGTAAAGTTGGTAACAAGGGAATTCTGCATCATAGGAATTAGGCTTTGGATTGTCAGATTTCAATTTATCACGTATCTCTATCATAAAATAAATATTCAGTGAAAACTTTAAAATAATGGCAAAACATTGTCATTTGGTCTTCTGCAGGATTGTGGTATATCAGGCATTTGAAACATTGCTCTGGAATATTTTGCCAATATGTGAATTTGCAGTGGAAGAGTTTTAAAAAAGGAAACACCACCTTCTTATTAGCCTACTTGGATTAATTACACAGGTATCAAGAAACACCGTATGAGTCATATATCTTTTAATTTATTATACATAATACTAAAATAGAAATATTTAGTGCTATTCAAACTTCATTGATTAAAATAATTTTTCAATTATATAAAAATGTGCTATTTTAAAACAATAAGAAGCTATGTTTGTAGTTAAGAACATTCATCACCATATAATAGTTTCTGCACACAATCTGGGTCACACAAGAACAAATAAATGCAAGTTTGCTTTTGGTAATTGGGGAATAAAAGGCAGCTGAAATATTACATGGGAGTCTCATATATCTCCCCCCCTTTTTTTTTACTTTGAATTTATTTTACATTTGTGTTTTTGTCATTAGGTGACCTAGATATTTTCAGGAATAACTATTTATACTTTCAAAGAGTGAGGTTGTTTTATTAGAATGAACATATATTTTTTATTTAAATGTAGAATATTACAATGGCAAGTTTCCTAATTTATGTCTATTCTGCTTCTGATTTAAATAAACCACTCTGAAAGTGTTTAATGTTTTGTGTTCCCTTTGCTGTCAAACAGACTAGTGTTTCTTGAGTATTGGCAAATGATTGAGTGGTGGAAGGCAGAACATTGTGCATTGTGGGTGGTAGTGAACAAACACAGATCTTCTGGAGGTGAACAGGAAGCCTACCTCTACTCAAGTCTCCCCAACAACAAGCAGCCTTCCTTTCCGAACTTAAGGGATTGTGAGCCATTCCTTCCACCTGCCCAGCCCTATCCATGTCCAAAGTAATTGCTAGGATTAGAGTGATCCCAGTCCCTCTACTATGCTTGAATGCTCACAGGCTTCTGACAGCTGGGCCCACTCAGTACACCAAAGAATGTAGTTTGTGTAGCAGGCCACAGGAGAGACAAATTCCATCAACTACTTTTGGTCCCTTGGCTTTTACTAGATACCAGGGTGATTTGGTTTGCCAAAGGGCTGAAATGGGTTGGCTTTTATCAAGGGGATTTATTTGGGGTAAAAGATTACAGTTCCAAGACCATGAAAATTCCAAACTGAGGCACTATCAGAGGTGCTTTCTCACCAAAGTCAGCTGCCACATGATGAAGTTCTCTGCCAATGTCTTTGCCTTTCTGAAGTTATAGGGAAAACTGGCTAGGGCTCGTCTCTTACTGGGCCTACTCTCTCAGTCTCTGTGTCTGTTTCCTTCCTGAGTTCAGCTGTAAGCTGTCAGACATATGACATACTTCTCCCTGAGCCTCAGCTCTTTGAAACTCTCTGGGACTTTTGTCCTTACAGCTCAGCTGTGGGCAAAACTGGAGTCCTTTCTCTCATCATTGCAGTATCAAATATGGCAGCTTTCTTTATCTGTGTCTTGTCTGTGTCTCTCTCTCTGTCTCCTTTTATATCAGACCCAGGGAGAGGTAGGAAACCCAGCTGGCTCATACCTCACTGACTTCGTCCAATCAAAATCTATAAATCAATATTATCAAGTAATCTAATCAAAGAACACTTACTGAATTTAATGCAATAAAAGAGTATCACAGGGGAAGATGGCATCAGCGTAGGCCTGAAGGGCTCAACTATTCATATAAACCATGGAGAAAAGGCCAAAAGCTGTCTGAGGGACCTGTTTTGGGAGTCAGAAGACTAGGACAGTGCTAAATAACTCCAATAAGGGTGAGGAGCAGAGAGACGAAGAACCCGAAACAACAACATGAGATACCAAACACCTGTGGTGGCCAGGAAGGAGTCCCCTCCACCCCCTGCCCCCAAGATATTAAGCTAAGGTAAAACCCCTGGCTCACTGCAGCCAACTGAAAGGGGAACAGATGTCTTCCTCCCTGTCAACTGTTACAAGGGTAAATGGAGAGGTGTTGGGGGGCTTCCCTTCAGTGAATTCAGCCAGCAAAGCCTTCTTTGAATCTTGGCTCTAGCCAGACAAAAACACAGGAAAGCAGAAATTGAAAGAAACGTTTCCACGGAAAGGTGTGCCAATGAGCACCATCTGCTGGCTGGTCTGGAAATTGCAAGGCAAAAACTGTAGTCTTTCTTAACTCAAACTCCTGCAAGAAAATCTGTGCCCCATTAGTGAGTCCCTGAACCAATTTTGATAACTTAAGCTGACAATTTTAAAGACTTAAAATAATTTGAACTAAATACCAAAGAAGAGTTGTGGGGAAAAAAAAAAAACAAAAACAATAAGCAAGAGAGAAAATGGCCATCAGAGTAAATTCACCGCCATATTCAGATGCCTAAACATCAGCAAAAACTACAAGTCATACTAGTAAACAGGAAGAGATGGACCAGCCAAATGAATGAACTGAATATCCTGAAGAGATACAGGATTTAAGACAACTAATCAGTGATAGTGGCACAAATCTCCTAAATCAATTCAAAGAACTGTAGAATAAATATGACTAAAGAGATAAAGGATATCAAGAAGACACTGGGTGAGAATAAAGAGCAACTTGAAGGCCTGCAAACACTGGGTGAGCATAAAGAGCAATTTGAAAGCCTGCAATGAAAAGTGAAAGAGTTTATGGGAATGAAAGACATGATAGGTGAGATTAAAACTACATTAGGGGACCTAAGAACAGATTTGAATGTCTCAAAGACAGAATTAGTGATTTCAAAGACAGGACATCTGAACTGTAAAAGACAGGAGAAAAGAAAGAGAAGAGAAGAGGAAAAATGGAACAGTGTCTCAGGGAATTGAATGACAATGTGAAATGCACAAACATATGCATTATCAGTTTCCCAGAAGGAGAAGAGAATGGAAAAGGGGCAGAAAGAATATTTGAGGAAATAATGACCAGAAACATCCCAACCCTTGTGAAAGACGTAAGTATCAATTTTCAAGAAGGACAATTTACCCCAAACAAAATAAATCTGAAAAGATCTACCTTGAGACACCTACTATTAAGAATGACAAATATCAGAGATAGAAGATTCTGAAAGCAGCAAGAGAAAAGCAAAGCATCACATAAAAAGGAACCTCAATAAGAATAAGTGCCAACTTCTCATCAGAAACCTTGGAGGCGAGAAGATAGTGGTATGATGTATTTAAGGTACTGAAAGAGAAAAACTGCCAGCCAAGAATTCCGTATCCAGCAAAACTGTCCTTCAAAAATGAGGGTGAGTTCAAAATCTTCACAGACAAACAAAAACTGATAGACTGTGTTACCAAAAGACCAGAATTACAAGAGATACTAAAAAGAGTGCTGCAGCCTGAAAGGAAAAAAAGGGGGGGACAAGAAACTTGAAGAAGAGTGTAGAAATGAAGATTATTAACAAAGGTAAATAATAGGGTAAAAGACAGACAGTAGTAAAATATGACAACTGAAAGCCAAAGGACAAAATGCATAAAGTAAGAAATGTCTTGACAGTAATAACATTGAATGGCTAATGACTTGAACTCCCCAATCAAAAGACATAGACTGATAGAATGGATTAAAAAATATGAGTCATCTATATGCTGTCTACAAGAGACTCACCTCAGATATAAGGACACAAACAGGTCAAAAGTGAAAGGTTGGAAAAAGACATTCTATGCAAATAGTAACAAAAAAGAGCTGGAGCAGTGACACTAATATTGGACAAAATAGATTTTAAATGCAAAACTGTTATAAGGAATGAAAGGCATTATATATTAATTAAAGGGGCAATTCACCAAGAAGAAATAACTATACTAAATATTTAAGCACCTACCCTGATTACCCCAAGATACATGAGAAACACACTGGCAAAACTGAAGGGAGAAATAGATGTCTCTACAATAGTAGTTGGAGACTTCAATACACCACTCTCAGTATTGGATAGAACATCTGTACAGAGGATAAATAAAGAAATAGAGAGCTTGAATAATATGATAAGTGAGCTAGACCTAACAGACATCTATAGAGCATTGCACCCCAAAACAGAATAACATACATTCTTTTCAAACTCTCATGGATCCTTCTCCAGGATAGACCATATGTTGGATAACAAGACAAGACTTAACAAATTAAAGAAGATTGAAATTATACAAAACACTTTCTCTGATCATAACAAAAGAAGCTAGAAATCAATGATGGATGGAAAGAAGGGAAAATTCATAAATACATGGAGATTAAACAGTGTACTCTTAAATAATCAGTGTGTCAAAGAAGAAAATGCAAGAGAATTCAGCAAATATCTTGAGGCAAATGAAAATGAGAACACAAAATATCAAAACGTATGGGACACCACAAAGGCAGTGCTGAAAGCATAATTTATAGCCCTCAATGCTTACATTAAAAAAGAAGCAAGAACTAAAATTGAAGAACCAACTACAGACCTGGAAGATCTAATAAAAGATCAGCTAACTAATCCCAAACCAAGCAGAAGGAAAGAAATAGTAAAGATAAGAGCAAAAATAAATGAATTTGAGAACAAAAAAACAATAGAATCAACAAAACTAAAATTTGGTTCTTTGAGAAGACCAACAAAATAGACAAATCCTTAGTTAGACTGGCAAAGAAAAATAGACAGAAGATGCAAATTAAAAAATCAGAAATGAGAGGGGGGATATTACCACTGACCCCACAGAGAGAGAGAGATCATAAGAGGATACGGTGAACAACTGTATGCCAAAAAAACTAGACAACATAGACGAAATCGAGAAATTCCTAGAAACATGCAAACACATACACTGACCCTGGAAGAAATAGAAGACCCCAACAAACCAATCAGAAGTGAAGAGATTGAAATAGTCATCAAAAACTTCCCAAAGATAAAAGCCCAGGGCCAGATGGCTTCAACCGTGAATTCTACCAATCATTCAAAGACGATCTAATACCAATCTTGCTCAAGCTCTTCCAAAAAATTGAACAGGAAAGAACACTACCAAACTCATTCTATGAATCCAACATCAGCCTAATACCAAAACATGATAAAGATACTATGAAAAAAGAAAATTACAGACTAATATCTCTAATGAATGTAGATGCAAAAATCCTCAACATAATACCTGTAAATGGAATCCAAAAGCACATTAAAAGAATTATACACCATGATCAAGTGGGTTTTAGCCTAGGTATGCGAGGGTTTTTCAAAACAGAAAATCAATTAGTGTAATAAACCACATTGATAAATTGAAAAAGAAAAAAAAACATGATCCTCTCAATTGATGCAGATAAGGCATTTGACAAAATACAGCACCCTTTCTTGATTAAAAAAAAAAACACTCCAAATGATAGGAATAGAAGGAAGCTTTCTCAATGTGGTGAATGAATATATGAAAAACCTACAGCTAGCATTGTTTTCAATGGTGAAAGACCGAACGCTTTCCCACTGAGATCAGGAAGAAGACAAGGATGCCCAGTGTCACCACTGTTATTCAATATTGGGCTAGAAGTTCTAGCTAGAGCAATTAGGCTAGATAAAGAAATAAAAGGCAGCAAAATAGAAAAGGAAGAAGTAAAATTTGTAGTATTCACTGATGATACGATCCTATATCTAGAAAATCCTGAAAAATCCACAGTAAAGCTACTAGAACTACTAGATGAGTTCAGCAAAGTGGTGGGGTACAAGATTAATTTGCAAAAATCAATAGCTTTTCTATACACTACTGGCATGCAATCTGAGGAGGAAATCAGAAAAAATAATTCCATTTATAATAGCAACTAAAAGAATCAAATATTTGGGAATAAATTTAACCAATGACATAAAGGGCCTATATTTAGAAAACTACAAAACATTGCTAAAAGAAACTGAAGAAGACTTAAATAAATGGAAGCACATTCCGTGTTCATGGATTGTGAACTCAATATCATTAAAATTTCAATTCTACCCAAACTGATTTACAGATTCAATGCAATCCCGATAAAAATCCCAAAAGCCTTTTTGGCAGAAATGGAAAAGCCAATTAGCAAATTTATTTGAAATAGTAAAGGTCCCCGAAGAGACAAAGATGTCTTGAAAAAGGAGGAAGCTGGAGGACTCTCACGTCCTGACTTTAAAGCATATTACTTAACTTCAGTGGTAAAACAGCATGCTACTGGCCTAAAGACAGACAGCTTGACCAATCGAACCAAATTAAGAACTCAGAAATAGACCCTCACATCTACAGTCAAGTGATTTTTGATAAGGCTGTTAAGCCCACCCAGCTGGGCCAGAACAGTCTATTCAACAAATGGTGCTGGGAGAACTGGATAACCACATCCAAAAGAAAGAAAGAAGACTCCTATCTCACACTTCACACAAAGATTGACTCAAAATGGGTCAAGAACTTAAATATAAAAACAAAACCATAAAACTTCTAGAAGAAAATGTAGGAAAACATTTTCAAGATCTTGTGTTAGGCAGTAGTTTCTTGGACCTTACACCAAAAGCACAAGCAACGAAAGAAAAAAATAAGTAAATGGGACCTCCTCAAGATTAAACACTTTTGCATCTCAAAGGACTTTGTCAAAAAGGTGAAAAGGCAGCTGACTCATTAGAAAAAATTATTTGGTAATCACATTTACAATAGGGTATAATGTCCATGATATATAAGGAGATCATACAACTCAACAATAAAAAGACAAACTATCTGATTAAAAAATGGGCAAAAGAATTGAAAAGACAATTGTCCAAATAAGAAATACAAATGGCAAAGAAACACATGAAAAAATGTTCACCATCACTAGTGATTAGGGAAATGCAAATCAAAACTACAGTGGAATATCATTTCATATTTATTAGACTGGCCTATTAAAAAGTTGGAAAATTATAAATGTTGGGGAGGATGTGGAGAGATAGGAGCACTTATTCACTGTTGGTGGAAATGTAGAATGGTACAGTTAACTGTGGAGGACTGCTCGGCAGTTCCTAAGGAAGCTGAATATAGATTTGCCGTGTGACCTGGCAATACCATTACCAAGTATGTGCCCAGAAGAACTGAAAGCAGTAACACGAATAGACATCTGCACACTGATATTCATAGTGGCATTATTCATGATTACCAAAAGTTGGAAACAACTCAGGTGCCCATCAACTGATGAATGGGTAAATAAATGTGGTGTATACACATAATGGAATATTATGCAGCAATAAGAAGAAATGAAGTTGTGAAGAATAAGACATCATGGATTAACCTGGAGGACATTATGTTGAGTGAAGCAAGCTAGACATAAAAGGACAAATACTGTATGATTGTGTGATTATGAACTAAATATATTATGTATAATATGTTAAATTAATAATTAGAATATAGGTCATCAGAAAACAGAATGAGGGTAGAGAATGGAAAGCTGAGAGTTAATCTGTGCAGAATTGGTGAAAAGGTTGTTTGTAAATCTTTGGAAATGAATAGAAATGGTGAAAGCACATTATAGTGTTTGTAACTAGCAGAGCTATTATAAGGGTATAACAGTGATTGAAAAGCAGTCTTTAAGGTCATGTATATTACTAGAAGGAAAGCTAAAAATAAAACATGGGACTGTATAACATAGTGAAACCTCATGTAAAATGCAAATATGGGTGATATTGCATATATGACTATTTTTACAAAATACAAATATACTAGAGAGAAGAAAACAGAATAGCAGCTATGTATGGCAGGGGAAGCATAGAGAGATTGAGACATGATGAGTTTTGTTTGTTTTTTAATATTATTGGAATAATGAAAATGCTCTACAAATGACTGAAGTGAGGGAAGCGGGTGTGGCTCAATAGATAGAGCTCCCGTTTACCATATGGGTGTCCCCGGGTTCGCTTCCCGGGGTCTCCTTGTGAGGGTGGGCCAGCCCGCGCAGCGTGGTGGGCTGGTGCAGCAAGACCTCGCAGCAAGGGGGAGATAAGCAGACACAGAAGAAACACACAGCGAATGGATGTGGCGAACACAAGCAGCAAGCGGGGGATAAATAAATAAATAAATAAATCTTAAAAAAAAAAAAAAATGACTGAAGTGGTGAATGTACAACTATGTGAATATACCAAATAAAATTGATTATACACTTTGGATGGATGGATGCTTTATTAATATGTATCAATAAAATTGATTTATTAAAAATTAAAAAAATAAATAAAAAGAGTAACATACCCACAGGAATAGTTTAGTTTAAAAATATAATCTTTCCTTTTTTGGGATTCATAAAATAATTTCAATCTGCCACAGAGGGAAAATGAAGTTTTATGTGTTCTCTTTCCCCAGACCCAAAGAACTTGTGACCTCAGAGGTACCCTTCAATGCCCACCAGTTTGCCTCCACTGGTTGTTATATTATCCCTGAAAGAGAGTTGGAATGAGGAAAGAATTAGGAATACAGTTTGTTTCTCCAGGTAGCAGTCCTAAAATTTTAAGGTGATATGTACATTTAAAATTTGAAAGGCATGACTATGTGTGTGATGGTTAGGTTCGTGTGTCATCTTGGCCAGGTAATGGTGCCCAGTTGTTAGTTAAGCAAGCACTGTCCTGATTGTTTCTGTGAGGACATTCAGTGGACTTAAATCATCAGGAAGTTGATTGCATCTATGAGTGATTATATCTACAGTCAACTAAGGATATTGCCTTTATCAATGAAAGAAGTCTCAATCAGTTGAAGGCTTTAAAAGGAGAACTGATAATTTCAGAAGTCAGGAGAGAATTTCCATCTCTACTTTAGCCAGCCAACTTCTCTTGGGGAATTCATTGAAAAGCTTCATCAGAATTCCCAGCTTGCAGCCTGCCCTACGGAATTTGGATTTATGCATCCCCACAGTCCTGTGAGACAATTTTTATAAAATCTCATTACATTTATAGATATCTCTTGTCCATTCTATTTCCTTAGAGAACCCTGACTAAAACAATATGTATACACTTTTCCAAATATCTTCTTGGTCTTTAATCATATATATTTTTAAATTTTATCTGTTTATAATGTTTACTTTCAAAATATGCCATTGATAGTTTTTTTAATCTCCTGATGTAAAATATATTTATTTTTTAAACTTTGGAATATATCACCACTGGGAATTCTTCCACAAATCAACTAATAGCCAAAAAGTCTCACTTCCCATATTATAGTGAGGCCAGTGTTTCCTGTATCTTGATCCTCTATCCCTTCAAATTGCCCAAAATATTGGCAAGAGCAAGGGGGAGAGGAAGGAAAGAGAGAGAGAGAGAGAGACAGAGAGAGAGAGAGAGAAAGAAATAAATCGAATAGAGAATGAGAGAGCAGGGCTGGTTAGCTTTTTCCCCTTTCAACCCCTTCCCCAATATGCCCTGCTACCCCTAAGCTTACTGTTAAAACTCAGGCATGGAGAGAACCATGGATGTGTGCACACTCTAAGTTGTGCTTTCCCTCACCAAGATTTATTTGAATTTTCTTCAATTTATTTTTCTCCAAGAATTTTGAATGTTGTGTTATTCCTTGCATTAAAATTCAAAAAACTTCAAAGGATTCTATGTGGAAACGATCTTACTTTTCTTGCAATCAACCCTCATCACATCTCTGAGTGCTGCCAGTTATTTCCAATGTTAAAGAATAAACTGGTTTCTTTAAAGTGAAGTTAAGAGTTTGACCTTCGTATCTATCTGTCTTCAGTCTGGTTTGATCATTGTGTATTTATGAGAAATTAGCAAAGATCGCATAAGGTTTTTAAACATTGATCTCATCCTGCCTGAATTTCCAGGGCTAATGCAGACTCTTCCCTTTTTTATGATGTTCTTTTGTAAGAGAGAAATATCTTTCAAAAGTGAATTTTCACAATTTTCTCACTTCTTTTTGCCACAACATTTAAGCAGGGAAGATTCTAACTTGGTGATGAACTTTTTGGTTCTTGATTTTGCCGAATCAAGACAGAGAAAAATGGTAAAGACAGAGAAAAAACTAAAGGTATCAAATAAGTTAATGCATATAACAGAAGAAGTTAATGTGGATAACAGATAACTGGAGAATGTGTGGGTCTGGAAAGACAGAGCTAAAAGACACAGGAGCTAATTAAGGGTGAGGTGAGGGTGAGAGTTGAGTGAGATGATTTGAAAGCACTAAAGTCTGCAGAACAGTTGGAGAGGGGGGTAAGACGGTTGAATAAATTCCTTCTATGAGGTACAGATTAGACTTTAATGGATTTAGAGAGATGAAGGGACAAATGTTACTTTTCTATTGTGTACAGTGTTTCTCTGAATTCAATACTGCATTAAGATTGAAACTTGAGGAGTCCCAGAGTTAAGTCAGGTGTATGTACATCTGCTTAATTATCAAAATTCTGGGAAGGAGATAATGATATCGTTGTATTCAAATTGCTATGGTATGGTATAAAATCCCAAGGAAAGATAGATAGTTGTGGCAAAAATATATGTTATTGATTTCATTTTTTTTCCAATTGAATTTTTATTTGCTTTTTCTGTACTTGCAACCTGAGTTGACTATCAATCTAGATGATTCCTATCTAAGGCTGGTTTGGAGCTTCGTGAAGGAAAGTTGGTCCCAATAGCCTGTAACATGATGTACAAAAAAGCATGGCTCATAACAAGTATGTTCCCCAAAACATTCACACTTCCATGCTGAGCAAGAATGCTAATATCCTTGAGCTACAGCCAGAATCTCTAAGTGTGTGGTTTCAGTGTGCTTTTTAGCCAAGCCAAGAGTGACTACCTAGAAACTGCAAATATTGTTAACAAAGAACAAATGGAAATGTACAAAATGCCACTGCCACTTTCCAGGATGAAATGTGAAGAAAAATTTCAGATGTATATTTAGATACATATAAAGGGAAAATGTGGAAAAATAACCTAATACATCATACATAGTATAAGGATGTTCAAGCAATGTAAGTCTAACAATTTGTACTTTTTTACTTTTTATTTCATGGATTGTGCTTTTGGTGTTGCATCTAAAAATTCATTGCAAAACCCTGGCTAGGTCACCTGGATTTTTATTCTTATGGTGTCTTCTAAAAGTTTTAGAATTTTCCTTTTTACATTTAGGTCAATGATGCATTTTGAGTTAATTTTTGTGAAAAGCATAAGGGCTGTGTCAAGATTTTTATTTTTGCATGTCAAAATTCAATTATTGCAGGACCATTTATTGAAAACACTATCCTTTCTCCATTGAATTTTATTTGCTGCTTTATCAAAGATCAGTTGACTATATTTGTGTCAATTTCTGGGCTCTCTATTTTGTTTCCTTGATCTAAGTATCTTTTCTTTTGCCAATACCACATTATCTTGATTGTTGTAGATTTATGGTAAATCTTGAAATCAGGTACTGTGAGTATTTCAACTTTGTTCTTCTTTTTCTGCACTGTATTGACTATTTTGGTGTTTTGCCTTTCCATATAAACTCTACAATTACTGTGTCAATACCTGCAAAATTGCTTGCAGGGATTTTGACTGAAAGTGTTATGAATCGTTAGATCAAGTTGAGAAGATCTGACATCTTAAAAATGAACATAAATTATCTTCTTTAATTGTTTTCATTGTTTTGTAATTTTCTACATATAGACCCTATGCATATTTTGTTAAATTTACAACAAAGCATTCCATATTTGTTTTAACTGCACATTCCATTTGTTCATTACTGGTATGTAGGATAGCAATTGATATATCTATATATTTACATCTATAGATATAGATGACATAGAGATAGAGATTAATATATACTTTAGCCTTGAATCCCAGAACTTTGCCACAAGAATTTGTTGATTCTTTGGGATTTTGTACATCAACAGTCATGTCATTACCACTAGCTAGGATTTCCACTATGATGCGGAATAGGAGTGTTGAGAGAGGACATCTTTGCCTCATTCCCAATCTTGGCAGAAAAATGAACAATTTTTTTTACCATTATATATGATGTTAGCTGTAGGTTTTTTTGTAAAAGTCCTTTATCAGATTGAAGAAATTCCCCTCTATTCCTAGTTTTCTGTTTGTTTTTTTTTTTAATTTTTTTTATTTTTTAGAAGATACTTAGATTACATAAATGTTACACAAAACGTATAAAGATTCCTGTATGCCCCACCTCCCACACCTCCCACAACTTCCCACATAAACATCTTTCTTTAGTGTGGCACATCACCTGCAAAGGATATACACATCCTGGGACTTTGCCACTAAGCATGGACCATAGTTCACATTGTAGACCACACTCTCTCCCACACAGATCTGCACATTATATGCTGATGTAAAATGACCTATATCTGTCATTGCAATGTCACTCAGGATAATTCCCAAGTCCCAAAAAAAACCCTGTATTACAATTGCTTTTCCCTCTCCCTGCCCCCAAAGCACCCAGAGGCCACTAGCTCCACATTAATGTTGTGATTTCTTCCATTGCTTGAATCACAATATGTCTATAACAGAATAACTGTAAGTCCACTCTAGTCCATAGCTCTTCCCCTCATACTGAGGATTCTGAGATGGTGATGTCCACTCCACCTCCAAGTGAGAGGGGGTTTATATCCCATGGATAAGATGGAAGGGATTATCCTGCCTGCAGCTGATGACTCTCTCCATTCCCTGGGATGGCCGTTGTCCATCATTGTCTCCCCGCCAGGTGTCCTGGGTGAGTCCATTGAGCTGTAGACTAGGAGTTGCAGCTCCACTGAGATTCCGGGCCCAGCTGGCACATGGACAGCCCAAAGACTCCAGTCTCTGGAAGTACACCTACAAATTCCAGTACCAAATATAGGTTTGAATAGAAGGGACAGATGGACCATGTGCAGGGAAGACATAGTTGAGTCCAACTCTGTCACTCTCAGGAGCACAGATTCAAAAGTAGGGCCCACTGATAAGGCACCAGACTCTGGTGCTATCTGTCCTGATATAGGACCTGGGTGTCTCCAGAGCCCTCAGGAGCTCCCCTATTTGGGGTGATATCCACATTGGAAGCCTATGAGGTCCTACTGAGATGTGCATAAGTGTTACCTCTGGGATGACCTACCAACTCACTTTGAAGTCTCTTAGCCATATGAACTCATCTGTCATTATCTTTTCCCCCTTTTATTCAAGGTCTTTTTCCAGTCATATTGCCAGTTGGCACTTGGTAGTAATCCCTCGTTGCCAGGGAGGCTTATCCCCAGGAGTCATGTCCCATGCTGGGAGGAAGGTAATGCATTCATATGCTAAGTTTGGCTTAGAGAGAGGCCACATTTGAGCAACAAGGAGGGTCTCAGGATGCAACACTTAGGCACCTCATAACAATAGGCTAACTTTCAATTTCAAGAGCAAAGACTCATAAGGCTAGTCATCAATAACAAGAGCCCATCAGTGGATCATCCTCCTTTGCCAGACACTGCCACTGCCCTTGGGGGATTTTGCTGCTCCCTGGGAGAATGGGGAAGAGCTCTCCAGGATGGGAATTCAGTATTCTTTCATTTATTGAGTGATTCTCCACCCACTGTGACCATGCCCCATGAGTATTTGAACAATTTTATATACCTTTTATGTATGTTCAGGTGAACTTCCTCCCATGCAACCCTCATTCCTAACACCCCTCACCCAAACGATCCTCTCCTGCCACAGTTGTAACCCTTCTGTGATCCAAAGCTTCTTTAAAGATGAAGCCAATACAATAGCCAAATACAATTAATAAGAAAATGAAATAATAATGATAAGTTTAAATGTAAGAGATAAGATACATGAAAACTTTAAAAAAAAAACTAAAAATAAAATTAAATTAAAGGATTGGGATATTCAAAAAATGAGGGAAAATTTAAAAAACATTTTTTTGACATTTTGCCTTCTATCACTCCAATATCTGGTGTCCAGCCTGTACCGTGGCACCTTTCCTCTCTCACTCCCCAGTGTCTCACTATTTTTCATTTAATTTTCAAAGAAGTTTTAGGTCACAGCAAAGTCACACACAGAATTCAAGAGACTCTCATATA
>JAQZBX010004826.1:0-45996 GCA_029593785.1 Cabassous unicinctus
CTTGGAGTATGTTCCATGTGCACTTGAGAAGAAAGTAAATCCTGCTGTATTTGGGTGGAGTGTTCTGTATATGTCTATTAAGTCCAGGTCCTCTAATGAATTGTTGAGAGCCTTTGTTTCTTTAGTGATTCTCTGTCTAGATGTTCTGTCTAATGATGATAATGGTGTGTTGAAGTCCCCTGCTATAATTGTAGAGGAACATATTCTCAAATGATGCAAGGAAAAGGAAAGTTTATACTCTATTTGTAAGTTTCTATACATTTTTTATTGTTTCAAAGTTAACAGTGTAACAATTGTGTTTTCAGGTGCAACAGAATGTGTCACTGAGGGAGCTGAGGCATATATCATTACTGATATATATGTCCAAAATTTGGACAGGCAGAGTTTTGGTGAATGGAGGTGTTATGTGACTGAGAGGGAGCCTGAGTGAAGGTCTCAGGTCTGCAGAGTGGAGGGGATACAGGAAGGCAGCTGAGAGGACTCCTGTGCTGTGCTGACAGGCTCAGGTCTTGGGGCACAGCTGCCCCCACCCCAGGAAGGGCTGCCCATCTCATCATGCCCATGCTCCCATATACCTAGGTACACATGGCCAGCTACCTCTCTGATTTCCCATTTCATACCATCATAGCATTTGCTACTCTTTTCTAATGATTGCTTGCTTATTTCTGTAACCACTGCTAACCTTTGTCTCCTAAGGCAAAGAGCTTGATTTACTCCCAACTCTATCTGGCAAACTGCTCAGGAAACACTGAAGCCTAAGAGAATTGCAAAGGAGGGGATTGAGGGGGTGATTCCTGCAGTTGACACCTGCTGACTCAGCAATGTGAAAATCAGGGGTCTGAGATAAAAGGGCAGAGATGACACCACCCACACTGAGGGCTCTGCAGTCTGCCCCCAAACCTGGGAGAAATCCCACATACCTGTTATTCTTGCTGCCTTTGCAGATGCTGCAATAATGCCATCATCCTGGCCCCCAACCCACATGCCCTCCTCTAGTCCCCTGCTCTGCCCAATCCCACCCCAATAGACACAAAGGCCCATGCCCTCCACTCTCTCAGCCACTTCCAGGATTTCATCCCAAGGCAATAACCATGTGAAGGGCAAAGGCCAGAGATATCCTTCAAATGTTGCTCATAAATATGAACCCATATTAGTGTCCATCAGTAGGGCACTGACACACCCACATAGGGAAATGCCAGCCAGGGATAAAAAGGTAGATCTTAATCTCTACTCTCTGACATGCAGAGATGTCCAGGATATAAAGTTAAGTGGATGAAAGCTGGAGTTCAAAACATTAATCTTTAATCAAATAAAACATTGTTTTGCAAACACAATGAATTACAACCTGAACTGAAAATGCACCATATCCCCCTTGCTTGGGTCATCCCAAACAAGATTTGCCTCTCAGGACTCCAGGGAGAAGACTTCAGCCACACATAAATGGCAGGATGAGCTAACAGCCCACTCCCGAAGGTGGCTGGGTGAGGAGATGTACACTGTGGCACAGGCAGGTAGGAAGGTGCAAGCATTGGAACATCCTCCAGGCAATAGAAAAATCTGAACTGCACAGAAGTTGTCCCTAGAGCTGGACTTTCTCAATCTATTGTTGCCTGACTGGGAACACACGTTCTTGGACTTCTGATCTCATGAACATTTCTCAAATATTTCCCCTCTATATGGAGTAACTTATAAAACTATTCAAACATGGCAAAGGGTTAAATAGCCCACTGAGCTAATCAGGAGACTGGCCCAGGGATCTCCAGGGACCTCCTTCTCTAAATTGGGGTAAAGCTCTGTAACTTGTCTTCATGAACATCCAGTCTTCTGACCCTGGTGAGAACCTAGCCACCTCTGGAACCCTTGGTTCAGGAGTGAATTCTCTGTGGCATGCAACTCCTACCTCCCTTCCATGATCCCATTCCCAGTCCCCTCCTCCAGCTAGTTCATCTTTGCTCAGGTCATTCACCCCAAAGTCATTAACCAAGCCCATCCTCCATGATTCCCCAGTGAACACAGGTGGTAGGAGGGAAACAAATGGAGCCCTGTAGAAAGGCCTCACCTGGCCAGAGGGCTGATGGGCATCTGAGAGAGCTGGGGAACAGGCTGAGGATGAGGTGAGGCAAGTGCATATGACTGACTGTGGTGGTTTGGTGCCATGTACCCCAGAAAAGCATATTTGTAAACTTAATCCACCATGTGGGTCTACTGATGAGGTTACATCAGTTAAGATGTGGCCCAGCTGAATCAGGATGGGCCTTAATCATATTGTTGAAGGCCTTATAGGGAAGATCAGAGAGAAAGAGAAACCAGTGGTAGCAGCCAAAGTTCAAAGTCAACAGAAGCTGGAATAGAAAAGAGAAGCTGGGAGAGGCCACTGTGTACATTGCCATGTGACATAAAAGCCAAGGACCCATGATCCCCAGCAGCCAGCTCCAGAATGTGGCAGTCTTCTATGGAGAAAGCATCAGCTTGATGACAAGTTCATTTTGGACTTCTCCTCAGAAAGAAACATGAGTCTATAAATTCCTGTTGTTTAAGCCAACCCATTGCTTGGTATTCCCTTTGACATCCAGTAAACAAACACTGGCCAAGCTTTTGCATACATCCCAGTGCTTGGGGAGACAGAAAGAACACCTAAAGAGAGAATTATACAAACAAGGAGGAAATGACCTTGGAAGAAAAAGGAAGTTAGTGGATTACCAGTGAAAACCACTCCTCATGTTTGCTGGTCCTCAGCATGAAGACCTACTCTGCTCATTCTAGCCTAAAGTCTGCATTGACCATCCCACTCACAGACACAGGCACCCAGTCTCTGATGAACATGGAAAGGCAAACATAAATGGTCAAAGAAAGGGGACAGTCAAAAGACCAGTGGGAAAAGACTGAAAATCTTTTCCAGAGGGCAAGGCCCTAGCACTCCTGTTTTTGGCCCTGTGTCTTTCTCAGTACACTGCAGGGCTAGAATCCAGTCTTTTTTTTTTTAATAAAGGGTATTTATTTGGGGTAGAAGCCCACAGTTACCAGGCCATAAGGCATAAGTTACTTCCCTCGCCAAAGTCTATGGCCACATGTTGGAGCAAGACAGCTGCCAACATCTGCCAGGGTTTAGGCTTTTTGGGTTCATCTCTTCCTGGGGCTGTTTCTCTCCAGGCTTAGCTCCTCTGTTTCCTGCAAAATGCAAGCTGTGAGCTGTCAGGTGAATGGCTCATCTCTTTTTCTGGGGCCATCTCTCATTCCTCCTCAGGACTCCAACACCAAAACTCCAACTCACAACTCCAACTCTGTTCTTTGCATTGTCTTTTTATTTTTTCACTTCAAAAAGTTTATTGCACAAATGGATTACTTTAGTGTTTTCACTTAGATGCCTTAAGGTTTTTTTTTTATTTTTATTGTGGGTAAAAATCAAATTTTTCACAATACAAACCAATATTTGTAAAATGATATGTAGATATATATGTGTATATGTGCACTTGCTTACATAAATGTTATTTTTTTCATATATATATTTTAAAAGATGCTTAGATTACATAAATGTTACACAAAAATTACAGGGATTCCCATATGTCCACCTCCCATACCTCCCATAACAGCTCACATAAGCATCTTTCTTTAGTGTGGCATATCACCTGCAATGGATATACCCATCCTGGGGCTTTGCCACTAAGCATAGACCACAGTTCACATTGTAGACCACACTCTCTCCCACACAGTTCTGCATGGTATATGCTGATGTAAAATGGCCTATATCCATCGCCACAACGTCACTCAGGACAACCCCCAAGTCCTGAAAAAGCCCCTGTATTACAACTGCCCTTCCCCTACCCAAACTCAAACCATCAAGTGGCCACTGGCTCCACCTCACTGTTATAATTTCTTCCATTGTTTGAATCACAATATGTCTATAACAGAATACCATTAAGTCCACTCTAGTCCATAACTCTTCTCCCAATACTGAGGGGACTGGAATGGTGATGTCCACTCCACCTCCATGTGAGAGTGGGCTTATATCCCATGGATAAGGTGGATGGGATTATCCTGCCTTCAGCTGCAGGCTCTCTTCATTCCCTGGGATGGCCGTTGTCCATCATCATCTCCTTACCAGGTGACTTGGGTGAGTCCATTGAGCTGTAGAGTAGGAGTTGCAGCTCCACCAAGATTCCAGGCACAGCTGGCACATAGGCAGGCCAGAGGCTCCAGTCTCTGGAAGTACACCTACAAACTCCAGCATCACATATAGGTTTGAATAGAAGGGGCTGATGGACCATGTGCAGGGAGGAATTATTTGAGTCCAACTCTGTCACTCTCAGGAGCACAGATTCCAAAGTAGAGCCACTGATAAGGCATCAATCTCTGGGGCTATCCCCCCTTATATAGGACCTGGATGTCTCCAGAGCCCTCACAAGCCCCTCTGTGTGGGGCGATATCCACTTTGGTGCTCTATGAGATCCTACTGAGGTGTGCATAAGCATTACCTCTGGGATGACCTCCTGAATTCAGGCTTTGAACCATGTTTTTCAAAAATTCTAATTAGCATCCTCTGAGGAACATAATGAAATATTGTATCCACAAAAAGTTAATGCATTAATTTCCTGGCTGCTGAAATAAATGCCCTGTCACTACAGGTGGCCTATACAGGCTATTTTATAACAAGAATTTACTGGCTTATGGTTTCAGAGGCTAGAAAGCTCACTTCCTGCCTGGGACCATATCTTCTGGCTCACTACCAGTCTTTGGGATTCCTGGGCTTTTCCACCACTGGGCATGCACACATCCACATTTTCTCCTTTCACTTCTGGGCTCCATTAACTTCCAGGTTATGGCTGTTTTGGGTGACTGCTATCTTAGTCTCCATTTTCCATTTCTTGCAAGGACTTCACCCATATTGGATCAAGGCCCACCCTTGTTCATTTTGGGCATACCTTAACTAATAACATCTTCAAAGATTCTACTTACAAATGGGTTCACAGCCACAAAATTACAAGGAAAATTCAGAAAACACAAAAGAGCTGTTGGAATTCAAAATATAACTGTCAAAATAAATAATTTGATGGGATGGTTGAATGACAGATTTTAAGAAAATTCCAAACAAAAGCGGAATTAAAAGAGATGATAAATACACAAAAACTTAAAAGGAGAAAGAATATAAGAGAAAAAGGTAAGCAATTCAGGAGATTGGACAAGTAGTTCCAACATGCAAAAAATACCTCTCCTATAAATGGAGTACAAAATATGCAGAGGGAGGAAATTAGCAAAGAATTTTATCGAAGAAGTAGTACAAGAAATGTTCGGAACTTAAAGGAGAACTTCTTTACATTGAAAGGCTTAACATCAAGATAAATTAAAAAGACTCTCACCATAGAACATTATTGTGGGGGGGAGTAGGTTGAGGTCTTGTGTTGGACATTCCATGAAACTGGGCAGAGGGTTGGAGAAAGGGCAGGTGAACTCAGGGATTTGCAGGTCTGTGGTTAAAACAACAATGATGGGAATGTTCTTTTTGCAAATATGGCAGGGGAGGATCACTGGTGTAGGGCATCGGGGTGGGATAATATGTGGGATAGGGTGCACCTGGGGCATGCCTCTATTGAATATGAAAGGGTACATCTTGTTACGCTGTGTTATCTCAAAGACCCATATTAAACTCCCATCCTGGGCAGTCCTGCTATGTCCTTAATTAGAAGGGCAAGAATCTCTGGAGAACAAAGGCAGTGCCTTATGAAAGAAACCATACCAATATGTCAAGTCCTCAATATTATTGCATGTAACTATGAAACTTATTCTTCAAAAACTGAAACTTAGTGGTTATCACAGGCCCTGAGAGGAGGGAAAGGGTGGTAGTTTGATATTATTTATGAATTCCAAAAAGAAATAGATTATGTTTGTAAACTCATCTGTTCCTCTGGGCTTGTTACCATTTGATTGTATTAGATTCAGCTGAGATGACTTTGACTAAATTATGTTAAGATTAGGGCTTTGATTCAACCATGTCAGTAGGAAGGAACTTGGGGTTGAGTTCCCACTCCTTGGTGGACTATATAAAGGGATACTCAATAAAAAAGGCACACAGAAAAAGATACAGAGGAAAGGAGTTCCATAGACATGGAAGAGAAGAGAACTTTGATCCTGCAGCCCCAGGAAGAGAGATGAGCCATTCATCTGATAGTTTGCAGCTGAAGAGAACAGAGAACCTGAGACCTATTCCAGCCTATTCCAGCTGAGATCAGAAGAAGTTGGACCCACAGAGCCTTAAGAGGAAAAAGGATTACTGAATACTTGTAGACATCACCCACCATCTTGTTTCAAAATGTGGCAACTGACTTTCAGTGAGAAACTAACCTTGAGTTGGACCCTTTAGGGCCTTGTAACTGTAAGCTTTTACTCTATATAAAAGTGAACATACTTCTGGTAATTTGCCTCAGCACCACTTTGGCTGACTAATACAGGGAGGGAAGAATAGAATAGATGGAACAAAGGGCATTTTCAGGGCATTGGAATTGTTCTGCATGATCTTGCAATGATGGATACATACTATTTTAAATTTTGTCTAAACCTATGAAAGTGTATGGGCAAATTGTAAACCATAATGTAAACCACCGACCATGGTTAGTAGCAATGCTTCAATATTTGACATCAACTGTAACAAATGTAGCATGCATATGTAAAATATTATTGACGGGGAAGCATGGGAGAGTGAAAGGGGTTTGAGTATATAGGAAACCCCTGTATTTTCTATGTGACTTTTCTGTAGCTTAAAGCTTCTTTGAAGATAAAGTGAAAAAAAAAAGACACTGGGGGAACATACAGAAGAAATTGTTACTGTACATAAAAGATAACAGATCTTACAGGGATGAAAGACAAAATGAATGTTTAAAATATTTTATTTTTTGTATATTATTACTTCTTTTTAATTATTATTTTATTTTCTTACTATTTTCATTTGTTTGTTTTTTGGCTTTGTTCATGGGGAGGTTCTGGATCACAGAAGGTCACAACTGTGGCAGTGGAAGATCACAGGTGTGGGTTGTTGGTGGGGGAAGGGTGGTGAGTGGTGCACCTGTGGCATGCCTCTATGGCACATGAATATGTTCAAGTGGTCATAGGGCAATTTCTCAGAGAGGGAAACCCACACAATAACTGAAAGAATATTGAATTCTAGGAAGTCCTGCTACAATCTCTAATAGAGTGGCAAGAATCCCCTGAGTGCAAGAGTGATGTCTAGAGAAGGAAGACAGACCATTTTACTAGGCCCTTGATATTGATGGTTGTACTTAAGAACCTTTCCTAGTAAAATTGAAACTTAGCCTAGTATTATATATTACCTAAGAGTTACCTCCTGAAAGCTTCTTTGTTGCTCAAATTTGGCCTCACTCTAAGCCAAACTCAGCATACAAATGCACTAACTTCTCCCCAGGTTGGGACATGACTCCTGGGGATGAGCTTCACTGTTATTGAGGGATCATTACCAAGCATGAACAAATGACAACTCTGGAAAAGACCTTGACCCAAAGGGGTAAATACTAAATATCAATGAGTTTTTATGGCTAAGAGACTTCAAAGTGTGTCAGGAGGTTATTCCAGAGGTTAGACATATGCATGTCTCAGCAGGATCTCACTGACTGCTGCAGTAAACATCAACCACTGGGCTCTTGAGGGCTCTAGAGACATCTAGACACAATAAGCAGGCCAGAGAATCTCAGGAATTCTTCACCCTGTCAATGGGCCTTAGTTATAAATATGTCCTCCCCAATTTAACAGTTAGACTTATTTATAATTTCCCTAGACATGGCTCTTCTGCCTTTTATTTGAACCTATAATTATCACTATATTGTTAAATATATGTCACAGAGGCTTAAATCTTTGGCCTGCTCATATGCCACTTGAGCCCTGAATCTCAGCAGAGTTGTAATGCCTACTCACCAGTTCATCAGACTCACCTAAGACAATTAACAAAAGGAAGATGATGGACAATGTCCATCCCAGGAAGCAGAGAGTGTATGTAACTGTAAGGAATATAGTTCCATCTATCTGCCCCATGACATCTAAGCCCTCTCTCAATCAAAGATAGGGCAGGCATCACCATCTCAAAATCCTCAAGATTGAGGAATGAACAAACATAAAGAGTGAAAGCAACTATGGACTAAAGTAGACATGATTATTCTAGCAATGGAAGAAATTGTATCATTGATATAAAGCAGTGGCCACAAGAGCTTCTGAAGGGAGGTAGAGGGAAAAATAGATACAGCATGGGGGCATTTTTGAGATATTGGAATATCTCAAAATATAACAATGATGGATACAGACCATTATACATTTTGTCAAAACCTATAAAATTGTGTGGGACAAAGTGTAAACTATAATGTAAGCTATAGTCCTTGGATAGAACAATGCTTCAATATATGTTCATCAATTATAACAAATGTACCACACTAATGAAAGATGATGTTAATATGGAAAACTGGGGGAGGGGAAGAGTATATGGGAATCCTTATATTTTTGATATACCATTTATGTAACCTAAAGCTTCTTTAAAAATTTTTTTAAATTAAAAAAATAAAAGACCCTCACTCTCAAATATTATTGTAAAATTTCAGATGACCAAGATTAAAAATTAAATCATATTTTTAAAATAATTTGTAAATCTTTGGAAATGTATAGAATTGGTTAAAGCATTAAAAATGCAAAAATCTAGACAAAATATTAGCAAACGGAATCTTCTAATTAATAAAACAACATACCTCTAAAAAGCTTAAAGAAAACAAAAACAAGAGAACAAAAAGAAATGGAATTATAATAACAAAATATAAAAACAAAATGAATATAATTTAAATCATCTCTGAAAGAAAAATAGGTTTCCTGTGAGGGATTAAACAGCAGAAAAACATCAGAACCATCAGCAACAATATTGCAAATACAAAATAGTAATACAATATTGTATTCGTCAGGGTTCTCTCAGGAAACAGAATCAACAGGAGATATCTGTCAATAATATGAGATTTTAAAAGAGTCTCTCACGCAACCGTGACGATGCACAAGTCCAGGCTCCACAGGCAGGCTGCAAACCAATGGCTCCGATGAAAGTCCGAGGAAGGGTTGTTGATGAGTTTCTGGGAGAAGTTGCCTGTCCAACGATGAGCTGGGAAATTCTCTCTGAATGTTGAAATCACTTCCCCTTTTAAGTCATTCAACTGATTGGATAAAAGTGCCACCCAATGATGATGTAATCTCCCTGATGGATGCAGATGTAATCAGCCATCCACGCAGTAAACTCACTGGTGATTGAAGTCCATAAATGCTCTTGTATTACAATTAGCCCAGTGCTTGTTGGAACAAACACCTGGACACAATTACCTGGCTGAGTTGACACATTAGCCTAACCATTACAAATATCTTCAAGCAGCGAGGGAATATTTCAACTCTGAATTCTGTTCCTGCCAAATTGCCAATCAACTGTGAGAACAGGTAAGAATGCTGAACTTTATCTACCAGGCACCTTATCTTGCAAAGTTCACTAAAGACATTCTGTAACAAGACAAGAGAATCCTGAGAGAGAAGATACAACTCAGGAAGCAGTTGAGCAAACCCAGAAAAGCACTTTAGGGACTCTCAGTAAGGAGGCTCCACCCCAGTTTCAGGAGACCTCACTACAGATGGAAACATCAAGAAGGATGGTGCCCAACAACATGGAAAGCTCAAAATGCTGGAAGAAATTGAGGATGTGATAAAAGTAGATAATGCAAGAGAAAAGAAAGAAAATGAGAAACTCCATGAAAACAAAAGGTTGAAGAGAAAAAAATAAATACATATATAAAACCTTAGATTAATAGGGGATTTGGGTGATAGGATGAATTGATAGTGCCAGTATCTTCTTGACAAGGTGGGAAGCTACAAGATTCTGCTATATTTTAAGAAATTCAAAACTACAATGATAAATAGGAAAGAAACTACAGTAATTATATTTCTACCATGGAATGAGAGTGCAGGAGAGCTGGGAAGTCTAAGAAACTCACACTTTCTGTTCAATAGGGGGTAACAGGTGAGGTCAGAGGGAACTGGAGTGGGGAGAAGAGGGGCAGCAACTCTTTCCTTCCATTTTAATCCCTTCTACACTGTCTTACAATTTAGCTATGAGCATATTTCATTGCACAAAATAAATTAAAATTAATCAGAAATAATTGTGGGAAATGCCTCTGTTCCAGTGACATAATTTCTGGGTCTAATCAGACAACACTGGATGAAAGTGAACATTCTGACCCTTCCACCCTTCTGCACCCTGAAACAAGAGGCAAGAGGGTCATGGCATTTGTTGCAGAAATAATTGTCTTGTCTAGAGCAGGCCCACCTATGGGGCTTGGATCATCCATGGCAATGAGGGGCACAGCAGTGCTGTCCAGATGGGGCATCATAAAGTCCAGCTCCTGTCCCTGGAGCAGCTACCCACTCTAGAAATAAACTTCCATGAATGATGCCAGTGTTAGGGACATCAGCCACAATCCTGAGGTGGCCATTGTGATGTCTGCCAGGTTGCTGCTGGCAGTCAGAGGGCAGTGACCAGGCCCAGGACAGATGGGGGTCCAGGAGTCAGTGTGGAGGTCCAAACCCTCCACCAACATCTCAGTGCCCTGCAGAGACCTGTGGGACAAACAACTACTAGCCCTCAGTGGGCAGAGCCTCTTGCAGGTTGATGCCTGGGAAGAAATTCCAGCCATATTTGGGAATTTGGGTTTCCTTCTGGGCTCAGCCCTGGTAGGTCGTGGGGCCCAAACATCAGGAGTCACACTGTGCTTCCCTGTCCTCCTGCAGCATGTGAAATGAGAGGAATAGAGGTTGGGCCTGCAAGGCTGGTTCCAGGGACACTTAATTAATATGGTTCCTGGAAACCTGCAACTCATTAGCAGTTTTGTTTACAATGGCTGCAAATGGAGCACTGGTACAAGACTGAAAACAGAGAAGGATTAGCAACAGTCTAAAAGTGGAGTCAACAAATGATGGTGCATTGAAGGAACACCAGGCAGTAAGTAACTAGTAATTTACAGAATTTATATTCATTGAATGTTCACTGTCTCTCAGACTGAGCTCCAAACTTTTGGTTAACCCCAGGTAACCTCTAAAACAACTCCTCACAGCAGGTCCTATCACTAGCCCCATTTCACATGTGGAAAAACAGAGGCACAGGGGGGTCAAGTGACCCTGCCCAAAGTCACACCACAAGGTGGGCCTGGGCCTGGAAGTGAACAAGCCAGGAAGCCATGAGAGATTCTGATGTCAGAACACTTAAAGGAAAAGGAGGAACAGGTGTACAACAGGGCCATGGGGAGACTGAGACAGTGTCCTCTGTCTGGGCTGGCATCCCAACCCTGCCTTGGCTAGCCATGAGTGCTCTCATCAACCCCCTTATTGTTCCATCATATACATGCTCCTCAAAAGAGGAGCAGAAGTTGCAGGTATGGTTCTCAGGGGGAGTGTCTGGGGCAGAGGAGGAACTGGGAAACCACTGGTTGTAACTAACTCAATGGCATTTGAAAAGAAAAAAATACTAGAAATAAAATAAAATAACAGCTGCACATTATACTTCTAAGATTGCATCTCCTATTGTCAGATGGAAGTTACCCCCACTTGTGGCCATGGGGGCTCCTTAATTCCTGGGGTACAGCTGTTGCTGCTCTCAGCTAGCATGGACCACCCTCTCCCAGCCTTGCTCTCCTGCCCACAGAACAGAGCAGGTGCTGAATGGGTAAGGTGGTCCTGCTGATCAGGAATATGACAGTATCTGGGAGCCAGAGGGTTTCAGAGGGCCTCATCTCCAAGAAATTCTGGGGCCTGGACCAGTGGTTATCACAGTCCTTGGGTGGTCTCCCAGAAATGTGGAGGGCCACTTCCCTTACTTCCCTTACTTCCTACTGAAATCATGGCAGAGGGAGGGGGCTAGGAGCTCTAATATCTGGCCTCCTTCCACCAACATAATAAGGGCTTCTTAGCAGGTCACAGCACCCAGTAGTTGGGACAGGGTATCACCACTGCTTCAATCCACTATTCTTTGTCACTCAGGCTCTCTTTGGTGTTAACCAACAATCCAAAATTATGAATTCAGGACAACCACAAATGTGAAACATGTCAGAACCCTGCAGCCAACCTTCAAACCATGAGGAGCCTGGGTCCTCAGGCCACTCACATGACCATGCAGGCCTGTCCTAACACTGGATGTCAACATGGGTTTCACCTGATGGCCCTGGCAGGGCTTGCTCCAGGCTCATGATGAGAGAACTTTGGCATCACTGGAAGTTGTCAAACCAGTTGCAGACCTGCTTGATCATCAAAGTCATCTCCAATGTCAGGCGCTCCTGCCCAGGAAAAGACACCAAGTCAGACCAAGTCTACCCTCATATTTAGAAGGAGAGCTAAGGAAGGTTCTGGGAGTACCCGAGGGCTGCCACCTGCCTGTTCATCTGTTTGCTCCCAAGCGTTCTTCTAGACAAGGCACAGGCAGAGTCAGCAGGGAACAAAAGTTGCAGCCCCTGCTGTGTCGAGCTGACAACCTTGGGGGTCCATGGAGCAACCCCTGCTACCCAGGTGCCCACCTCCCAGATGGTACCCAGAGGCTTCCAAGGATCCCTGGGGACCAGGTCCATCCATGCAGTCCCCTGCACCCCATGTGGATGGAAGGTCAGAGAGGCTATGGGTCTCCTCCAGTGAAATTCCCAACCCTCACTCTTTCCACAGTGACAACTCAGTGCATGCACTTGGGTCTTTCTAGGCCTGATTATGGTAACTACAGGTTCACAGACCCAACAACAGGCCCTGAATATGGCCAGGCTTCAGGTGGGTGGCTTCCCTATGGAGCTGCAGATGCCATTTAGAAAGCCCAGTGTCCTTGGGCAAGCAGAGCCCCTCTCCTGTGGACAGCATAAATAGTCCCCAGTGGGGTGCATTTCTGTCTGTGGGTCTCCCCCACTGAGGCCAGTCCCCAGGGGTTCAACACCTGACCTGGTGAGTTTTCTCTCTGCTTTAGAAGGACCAAAGCTCAGAGAAGAACTGGGATGGGACAGAGTGAGCAGATGCTGAGATCTGGGTGTCCCAACAGGAGTTTTCCTCTTTCTGCAGAGTGGGCTGCCTGCCCTTCTGCACCACCCCATGCTCACTCCTGCCCCACTAGCCCCTGATGGGCAGGACCCCTACCTGCTGGGCTCACAGCTCCCTGTGCAGGCTCCTCTACCTGTTGATCCCTTGCTTGGTATCCACCCCCACACATGGTAAGTGCTCTGGGCCTTTTAACAGGAGATGTTAAAAGTGCATGGGTTGAAACCATCTGATTGGCAATATTTTGTCTCCATGTGGCAAAATAAAAGCCTCTCTGTGTGCAGATTGTCCACTTGAGGCAGCGATCACAAGCCCTTGTCCTTCCTAGGTCCACCAGCTCACTGTAGTTGGGGAACTCTCAGGAGACCTGGGGCAGCCCCTACAGGGGAGACTCCTGGAGGAGCAGCCTGGGTGAGTGAGCTGCCTGTGGGGAGCATGCTAAGGAGAGCATCCTGGGGGAAAAGCAGTTTGGGGGATCATCCTGGAGTTCACGTTCTTGGAAGGGAGCTCCCCATGTATGGATAGCCTAGTTGGGGGAAGTAACCTGGGGGATGAGCATCTTGGGGAAGAAGCAGGCTCAAGGGCCATCCTGGGGGATGTGCGTGTCAGGGACAGGAATGATATCAGGAAGCTTCATGGGTGGGAGGAGTTTAAGGGTATCTTACAGGGAGCATCCTTAAGGACAGGATTCTATTATGGGGAGCAGCATTGTGGCTTTCATCATGGGAAGCATGTTAAGGGGAGCATCCTTGGGAATAAGGAGCATCATGGAGAAGAAGCAGTCTGGTGGCAGCTTTGTGAGGGGAATCCTGGGGAGGAGAAGCCCTGGGAGGGCACAGCCTGGGGAAAGAACTTCCACCCTCTGCTCTCATTCTTTGGGCCTTCTTGGGGCTGGTACCCACACACAAGGTGAAATCCTGCAACTTGTGGTGAACCTCTCTGGGGAAGTTCTGGCTCTTTAGACCCTCTAGGCAGTGGGAAGAGGGTGGTGGGTGCCTGGTCAAGGACAGTGAGGGGGAAGGTTGTGAGAACAGGGACCCCCAAGCCTGTTCTATCCTCTCACTATCCACCTCTCTGTCCTAAGTCAAGGAAGAAGGTGTGACCAGCTGCTTCCCATAGACTCAGAGGTGCAGAGGCAGAGGTGCTAGACCAACTGCAGACCCCAGGTGAGGTCCACAGGTCTAGGCCCACAACTGAGATCTTGACATCCCAAGGCACACTCTTGAGCCCAGCTCCTTTACTGGGTCCCCAGGATCCTTCTCACCCCCAAACACAAGTTTTGCATGCAGCTTTGGCCTGTGGAAGAGGGACAGCATAGTGAGGTGTGTGGCCAAAGGATCAGCTGTCAATTATTTAGTTTCTGCTCCTCTGGGAGTTCCCCTCATGACCCCAGGGTGGGAGTCCCTGAAGGGGGTTGACCTCTCCTAGTGATCCCAGCAGTGGGAATCCCTGAGCCAGGAGCAACCCTCCTAGTGATGCCAGCAGCCCCAGGACCCAGGCAGTGTTCACTGAGGGGTCAATGGGCAATTGGATGAGCCCATCCCACACAGCATAGATTTTCCCAGATGCTGCTTCCAAGCAGGACCCGATTTGGGTGGGACACCAGGTGTGGGTGGCCTGGAGTAGACAGGGCTTGCAGTGATGCCCTGCTCTGAGGGTTTTGCCTTTGCAGCCACCACCTTGATTGACAGAGAAGGTGATGAGCCAGGCTCAGCGATGGCACATGGTGGGTCCTGGAGAAACACTGGCTCAGGAGACACTTGTGATATCTTCTGACTGTTCCTGCCCCATTGGGTTCTCCTGCCCCACATACCCAGCTCTGTGATCTCAGTCCCTGGGTCATGGAGGAGCCCTGTGGGGTAAGCGTACACCCAAGACTAGCTCACACCTCTTCCTTCGGGAGTCCTGTGGGGTAAGCACAAACCCATACCTGTGGACACCTCTTCCTGGAGGAGCCCTATGGGGTAAGCACAAACCCACACCCCATGCACAATTCTTCTTGCAGCAGAACCTCTGCACATGGGTCAGCAGGGACATGCCCAGGATCTTCCTGTCCAGCTCATCGTGGATGTCAATCCAGAGATGCACCAGCTCCTGGTTACTTCCAGGTGGTGATTGGCAACCCTGCTGAGGAGAGCAAGCTGAGTCCTGGCTGCCTTCATCCTGGATACATGAGAACTGGAACCCAAGCTCCTGTCCTCCAGTAAGGAACCAATAACTTCTGTGCCTGGCCAGGACACATGGGTCACCATGACCTAACATGACCTGCTTCCATTAACTGGACTTTCCAGATACCCAAGGACACAGTGTTGGCCTGGGTGTGTTGGCCATTTACATAACTCCAGCAGCCACCCTGGTGTGCTTTCACCCTGGTGTGGCCTGCACTGGCCTTGAATGCCACAATCACTCACTGACCATGTATTCTTGGGATGGTTGTGGTGAAGAGGCCAAATTTTCTTCTGGAGACACTGAGAATTATTCAACAGTCTCTCCATGGCACTAGAAAAGCCCTGAGCCACTGGGCAGTGACTCCTCATGGCTGTTGGACCCTGGCCTGGGCCTCTGTGGTATAGGCTTTATTGAGTCCCAACCTGTGGGACACATCAGGGACACTTCATGGAACATCCCCACTTGCCCTGGCTGGGCTGCACAGGCCAAAATCATCCCTGTTCTTGGAGTGGTGGCCTCATGATACCTTCAGGACTCAGCACAAAGGTCACACCATAGGGAGGTCTCCCAGGACCACCCACTGAGCTAGTGACACCTCTCCTCTGGGGTCTGCTATCCAATGACTCTGGCCAACTTCATGACCCTTATTACAATTCTAATCATGCCTTCTCTTGTCTGCCCCATCACTCATTTATTTGGCAAATTCACAATGACTGACCCCTCCTGTGGTCCAGGTTTATGGGGGGTGTTGGTGGATCCAGTGATGGACAAAACCAAGGCAGCTCCTCCTCACAGGCCTGCAGTACAAAGAGGGGAGAAGGACAATGCCAAGATAAACTAATAAATGGGATGGAATCATAAAGAAGGAAGGAGCCATGGATGTGGTAACAAGGATGAGCTACCTGGATGGTGCCAATAGTGACAGTCTCCTCAAGGAGTGACATTGACACAGAAACTTCATGGGTCAGAAGTTACCAGCCACACCAGCATCCAGGCTCCAGCCCCTAGAAGAGGAAATAGCATGTGCAAAGGTCCTGAGGAGGGGAATGTGATCAGGAGGCCGAGGACAGGAGGGCAGCCAGCACAGCCATCAGGAAACAAGAAGGGCAGCAGACAGAGCCTGAGTGAGGGGACCGGGAGCCACTAAAGCTTTGCAACTGCAAAATCCCTGTGGCAGCTGAGTTAAAAACACATTCCAGGGGCAGGAGAAAGTGCATTCAGGGAGTTATCAGGTACACAGTGTCTTAGTTTGTGGAGGGGGAGAGGAAATAGAAACAACTGGGTGGAATTGAGGAGCAATCTGAAGGTAAGTTCAACATAAGTTATGCATGGATTGTATTATGGGGTGAAAGAGAAGGGAAAAGAGGCCTCACAGGCCTCATTTGAAATCATTTGGTCCAGGTGTTTTTTTGAATTCAGAATTTTAAGAGTTTAGGAGGATATATGAGGCCTACACCGTATAACCTGTACCACCCCAGCATCATCTGGGCCAGCATCCTGTAATCTACCATACAAATCATCATACTAAGTAGGAAAATAAAGGCCTCAAGAGCTTCATGCCAACATGGGTCAGGTTTGCTGCTAAATGAGGTCAGAGGCCTTGGGCACCAAGATGTGTTACCTGGACATGTGCTGGGCACTCCTGCCTTTGCTCAGGGTGCCCTCTGCCCTCCTGCCCTCTGCCCCAGGCCCACCTCCAGGAGTTGGTGGGCAGCCTGGTGCTGCTCCTGCTGGGCTGGCATTCATGTCCACAAACCAGAACCATGTCCTTGTTGTCCAGCTGGGGCAGGTAGAGCCAGTTTTCCAGCAGGGCCTCACCCAAGGTCCCCACCTAAGTGTGGCTGACCTGCAGTTTCTGGCACAACCTTCCCACCAGGGCCACCAGGTCTATGGCCAGCGGGTAGGTGTCCCTCCTCTCCTGCAGCAGTTCCAGGAAGCTCTGCATAGCCTCTTGGACTGGGGTCTGCTCTGAGAACAAAGAGAACAGTGATGAAAGGACAGGTCATCACCATGAAATGCATGGGACACCACCTACACACTTCCCATCCTCAGACCACCTCCATGAGGCACCTCAGAGTGATATGAGTCTATCAGAGAAAAGCCAAGGGAGTGGGGGATGCCCTTGACAATTTCTTGCCAATCCCTCAAAGAACACAGTCCAAAAGAAACTCTGACCAAGCATTAGGTGAGTGCAAAGGGCTGCCCCCCACAGCTCATACTCATCCATTAGCCTCTCCTCTGCCCCCTGGCCATGCTGGCCCAAGAACCTAAGAGGCCCATCCTGGGCACCCTGTCCACATGGCCCCACCCAGATATTCTGTCCCCTGGCACTTAGCATCTTCCACATTGGTCCTCCAATTGGCATTTGGGTTTTGGGTCTGGTTCCTTCTCTGTGCTTGTGGCTCAATGGGCCCACCACCTGCCTTACCAGGATTTCCTCAGCACCTGCCACAGAGATGTCCCATGCCTTCCAGGGCAGTCAGGAAGCACCCAGGTAGGGTTCACAGATATTTCCTTTGCAGCAAAGAACCAACTGAAACACTGGGACTAGCATCACTGTTTCCTTTTGAGCACTTTGGTTCTGGGGGGAATAAACAAACTTTTACTCAAAAAATGCTGAAAAACACAAAGAAGTAAAAGTTGCCCTGGTCTAACAAATGAAAAGACACAAGGAAAAGAAAGCACTTACTTAACAATGCCACTTGCCAACACTGGCTGAGTGAGGTCCTGTGCATGTGCTTTGGCTCATTTCCCTGCATGGAAAGCAGCCCATAGAGCTTCACACTTGGCAGGTGTGGAAATCCAGCTCTGAGAGTTGAGGCAACTTCCAAAATTGCTGGGCAGTTGACCCCAACAAGCTGGACTCCATGCCCAGGGAACAACTCCATCTACACCCAGAGAACATGTTACCACCTGGGAGTCATGAGTTCTCTGCACTCAGACACTCTTCCTGGCTCCCCAGAGCTAAGTGCTGGCTGGTGGGACTTGGGAGCTTTCTGCATTTTCCCTCAGTTTGTGAAAATCTCCCAGTGTGCATATACACCTGTTTTCACATCAGAAACAGAGAGAGGGACCAACTGCATCTATCACCCTGACCCTGCCTGATATCACACCTGAGGCCTTTCCCATATACCCAGTCCTGCCACATGCTCTGCCAAGGAGGACAAGAGTTTGCTGAAGTATGTCCCACCATGGACATTTAGGTGCCTCCTACTGCTGCCTTTCCAAACAGTATGACTTTGCTTACATCTGAACTCTTTTTCCTATAAAAGTTCTAGGAGTGAAGTTAAAGTGGAGTGGGATATGGACATCAAAATCATTCACTGATATTGCCAAACTGCATTCCATAGGAGAGCAAGAACGTACAAGTCCATTGAGAGCACATGGCTGTGCCTGTCTGTCCTGCCAGCCTGGTGGCCTGCTCTGCCTTTCTTATTCTCTCCATCCTGGCTGAGCTTTGGCAGGTCCCCTTGGTTCTCACCAGCCCCAGCTTCTGCTCCTCCTTCCCTCTGCACATTGCCCAACCAGGGTGACTCACTTTAGTCTCTGGACACTGCCTCCTGGATTTTAGTGGGCCACTTCTTCCCAGACCCTGACTGGGCACCTTTACCTGCATCCCAGGAAGGACCATGCTGTTCTGCACACCTCCCGACAGCAGGAGGCTCTGGATTTCAGATAAGGGGTGGATGACCCCATACCCCTCCTCAGAAGGGTGGTGTTTCTGGGACTTCCACTGGGGGAGGGCTCCTCTCATCACCCCATTTTCCTTCAGTACAGTCCCTTCCCCCACCAGACTCTTGGAAGATGCAGGGAATGGGGAGGGGTAGCTGGAGAGAAGATACCAATGTAAGTGACCAGTCTCACCAATTCATTTGTGGACCCTGGTTTTGAATTGGGCCCCTGCCTGTTCCAGGCCTGGGTATTTAAGGGGAGAAGGTAGTAGAGTAAACCTGCTGGGCATCTGTGCATCAGGGGCCTCCACCTGCCCAGCACTCTGATATCTGTCAGGGCAGGCCTGCAGTTCTGCATGGAAAGGCCCACCCATGCCCAACCATATCCAGCTGTGGGGGTCCCACTTCTCAGTGCTGCGGGGCTTCCCTTGGGTCCCATGCATCTGGCTGTTCCCCCAGCTGCCCCCAACCAGACTCACCCAGGGGTCCTGGGCTATGCACTCCCTGTTGCCATTTCCATCCACTTAGGCTAAGCATGTGCTCCAGGTGACTCCACCCACACAGTTGGGAAGGACACAGCACCAAAGTTGTGCCACAGCCTACAGCGAGGGCTGCACTGGCTCCTGGGTGCTACAAATGTGGTCGGTGCCCAAGCTCCAATTCTGTCCAAGAGGCCCAACCCTGCCACTCGACCCGAGTCTGCATTGTTCCTGTAAGAGGGACTTAGGGGTGACTTTGGCCACCCCTAAGCCCTAAGCAATGACCAGTCAAGCCAGTGGCCTTTTTGCCAGTTAAGAAATTGTCAGCTTGGTGGTCACAAAGTGACTCATAAATTTCTGTACTTGCCTGAATGTCTGGTTCCCCTACTTGGTAGGGACCTCTTAACCAACTGGGAGCCCAGATTATCTTCAAACCTGGGAGGCCATCAAGCTTAAGCCTCAGGACCAGCATCACTCATCTTGTCACAGTACCCCAAAGTGAGGAATAGAAATTTCATGTGGAAGAAAATTCAAGTCAGGATCCAGAAAAACTGCTAGAACATTTTCCCCAGGTTGGGCAGAAAAAAACCCACTGGGAGTAGCACAGAACCATGCACCCATCTTCATTAACCTGAAGGCTGGAGCAGTCCCGGTCAGACAGAGGCAGTACCCGATCCCCTGCAAACACAATTGGGCATGTTTGAACACAGATCACCTGATAAAATAAGGGATCCTTATCGAGTGCCAGTCACCCTGGAACACCCCATTATTATCAGTAAAGAAGCCAGATGGGACAGGATATTGACCAGTTCAGGATCTATGAGCCATTAACAACATCACCCTCACCTTGCACCAAGTTGTTCCCAACCTGTACACTTTGCTGGGACAGCTGCCACCCAGAACTGACTGGTTCACTTGCTTGGACTTGAAAGACGCCTTCTTCTACCTGTGGCTGGCCCGCATGAGCCAACCTCTGTTTGTCTTTGAGTGGGTAGATTCCAGAACCTGGAAGAAAATTCAGCAAACCTGGACTTGGCTCCCACAAGGCTTCAAAAACTTCCCTATGCTTTCAGGGAATCCTTTGGCAGCAAATCTAGCCACCTACTCATGGGAAAACTGCAGGGGTGCCCTGTTACAATACATGGATGACCTCCTACTTGCCAATGAGATGGAAGAGGACTGCTGGGAAGGGACCCAGACTCTCTTGCAACTTCTAACACAGACTGGAAACAAAGTGTCCTGGAGAAAGCCTAAATCTGTAAACAGCAGGTCAAGTACCTGGGGTTTAGCATCACACAAGGGCACCGGATGATCAGACTAGAATGAAAGAAAGTGCTCTGCACCATTCCTACCTTCACCAGAAAAAGAAAACTTCATGAGTTCCTCAGGGCTGCAGGGTTCTGTCACATCTGGATTCCTGGTTTTGCAGCCATGGCCAAACCTCTTTATGAAGTTCTGACAGGTCCAGAAAAAGAATCCCTTGCCTGGGGAGAAGTTCAACAGGAGGCCTTACAAAATATCAAAAGACAACTCAGCCGAGACCCTGCCTTGGGGGTCCCAGATGTAACTTGAAACTTTAACCTGTTCATGCATGAAAAGAACAAAGTAGCATAGGTTGTCCTCACACAAACAGTCAACCCCTGGCAAAGGCCCATCACTTACCTCTCCAAGCAGTTGGACCCCATGGCTGAATGATGGCCACCCTGCCTGAAAGCCCTGGTGGCAACCATAGCCCTCATAAAAAAACCCAACAAATTATACCCCTGACAGGCTATTCATGTCATGGTGCCACATGCATTCACTGCCCTAATAAACTCACATGGGCACCTGTGGATATCTAACCCCTGGCTCACACATTACCAAGGTTTACACTGTGAAAATTCCAGAGTAACAAAAGAAACAGTGCACAGTCTAAACCCCACCAATTTCTTGCCAGATGAGGAAGGGGTTCCTGAGCATGATTTTGTTGAAGTGACCGAGGCAGTTTACACCATTCACCCCATCCTCCAAGACAAACCAAGACAAACACTATTTACAGATGGGAGCAGTCTCATTAAAAATGGGGAAAAGCTTGCTGGATATGCAGTCACCACTGCCAAACAGGTGGTGGAAGCAACATCTCTAACCCTAGGATGGTCCACGCAATGAGCAGAACTCTGGGCACTGGTCTGAGCCCTGCAGTTAGCCACTGGGCAAGCAGTGAACATTTCCACTGACTCCAAATATGCATTCACTACCATTCATATCCATGGATTGACATAAAGAAAGAGGCCTCTTAACTGCAGGAGGAAAAAAAATCTAAAACAAAGAAATCCTTCAACTATTAGAAGCAATCTGGAAACCAGACAGATTCATCATCATCCACTGCTGGGAACATAAAAAAGGAATGGATATGGTCACTCAGAGAAACAGGCTAGCTGACAAAGCAGCTCAGCAAGCACCTGAAGGAACTCAGAATATGAGTCCCAGAGTCAACACTGCGGCTGTCCGTTTTAGGACAAAAAATTAATCAACCAAGCTATACTTGGGAAGAATAGGAATGGCCCAAGAGAGAAGGGGGAAGCTGAACCCCTGAAGGAACTTGGCTGCTCCTGGATAACCAGATTTTTGCCCCAAAAGGAGCCACTCATGTCCTCATCTGGCAATACCACCAAATCACCCACGTAGGGAAAACTGTTAGAAACTCTGCCTGGGAGATAGTACTACATAGTCTGACTAGCTTCCCTCTGTGCCACCATCAGCAGCCAATGCAAAGTTTGTGCCAAAAACAGCCCTCTGCAGGACCCCTGAGCTCCAGCAGGTGCCCCACACATGGGAACAGCCCTTTTCAAAGATCTCACAGTAGACTTCACAGAAGTGAAACCAAGTCGGGGGTACAAATATCTGTTAGTGATGATATGCACATTTTCAGGCTGGGTCAAAGTATTCCCCACTTGCACCAAAAAGGCAAGAGAAATGACTAAGGCTTTACTTAGAGAAATCATTCCCTGACATGGGCTGCCACTGTCTATTGGAAGCAATAATGGCCTGGCCTTCGTGGCAGCCATAGTCCAAGAGCTGGCAAAAATTTTAGAGATCAAGTGGAAACTCCATACTGCTTACAGGCCCCAGAGTTCAAAGACAGTTGAATGCATGAATTGAAACCTGAAAGCCACCCTTGCTAAATTCCGCCAAGAAACTGGTCTCCCATGGGGAGACTTACTTCCCTTAACCCTCCTCGACGTTAGGTGCACCCCAGGACCCACAGTCACCCTTAGAAATTCTATTTGGATGGCCACACCCAATTTTCCAGGGGGTGGCTTGGGGGAATGGCCAGAGGCACAGGATCTGCCAGAAGTCCCACAGCTCTAAGAAGTGGCTGAGAAGTGGGACCATGACAGCAGAATGCCGAGGGGCTTGCTTGGGCCTTTCCAAGCAGAGCTATGGGCCTCCCCAACAGATATGGGCCTCCCCAGCAGATATGGGCAGGTTAGGGTTCCCTGCAGTGCAGGTGCCCAGAAGGTTTCCTCTACTCCATTCACCCTTAAATACCCAGGCCTGGAAAAACCCAGGGCCCAATTCAAAACCAAGGTCCACAAGTGAATCCATTTCTGATCTTAAATTCTGGTCTCTGGGTCAGACTGCTCACCTGCAGTGGAAGCCTTGCCTCCAGCTACCCCTCCCCTTTCCCTTCCTCTTTCAAGGGTCCGGTGGGGAAGGGTCTGTGCTGAAGCAAATGAGTGTGGTGGGAGGAGCCCTAAGTGGAAGTCTCATAAATGCTACTCTTTTGAGGAGGGGCACAGGGTCTCCTGCTCCTTATCTGAAGTCCAAAGCCTCCTGCAGTCAGTGAGGTGGGCAGAACATGGTCACCCCTGGGCTGCAAGTCAAGTCCCTGAGTCTGGGTCTGGAGACTAAAGCCAGTCATGCTGGTGGGGCAATATGCAGAAGAAAAGAGAAGCAGCAGCTGGGACTGGCAAGAACCAGCCTCAGAATACCAAGGGCACCTGCCAAAGGTCAGCCAGGATGGAGAGAATGAGAAAGACAGAGCAGACCACCAAGCTGCCAGGACAGACAGGCCCAGCAATCTGTCCTTTATGGACTTGTAGGTTCTTGCTGCCCTTTGGAATGCAGTTTGGCCATATCAGTGAATACATGACTTTAACTTCACATCTAGAAGTCCGTCTTATAGAAAAGAGAGTTCAGATGTGAACAAAGCCATTCTGTTTGGAAAGGCAGGCCCTAGCACTTGCCTAAGTGTCCGTGGGGGGACATGCTTCAGCACACTCTAGTCCTCCTTTGATGGAATGTGTGGCAGGACCGAATATATGGGTAAAGCCACAAGTGTGATATCAGGCAGGCTCAGGGAGGCAGAAGCAATTGGTGCCTCTCTTTTATTCTTATGTGAAAATGGGTGTATGTGCACATTGTGAGATTTGTATAAACTGAGGGAAAATGCAGAAGCACCAGGAGTCCACCTGCCAGTGCTAAGTTCTACAGGTTCCAGGTGGGGTTGTACCCATGCCTCCTGGGGTGGGGCAGTGTGGCCTTCTGGGTGTAGATGAGTAAATAAATTCCCATTGTTCCAGCCAATCCATTATTTGGCAGCCAGGAAACAAGCTTTGGCTAAGTGTCCTTATGTATCCCAGTGCTTGGGCAGTCAGCAGGAATCCCAGGGCAAATGATTCTACAAACCTGGCAAAAACAATATTGGAAGAACAAGAAAACTAGTGGATTTTTGGTGAAACCCTTCCTCATGTGTGCTGGTCCTTGATGCAAAAACAAGCTCCCCTCATCCCAGCCTGAAGTCCACACTGACCACCCCCACTCACAGATGTGGGCACCCAGTCAACCTTACTGATAAACATGGACAGGCAAACATGAATCTACAATGGTCAGAGAAAGAGGACAGTCAAAAGAGCAATGGAAAAAGACTGGAAGTCATTCCCAGAGGTGCAAGGCCCCAGCTCCCTCCTCTTTCTGGCCCTGCATCTTTCACAGTACACTTCAGGCCCAGAATCTGTTCTCAATATGATTTCAGGTAATGAAGAATATATTTTAAAAATCCTAATTGGCATCCTGAGAAATACAAGATATTGTATCCATAAGAAGGTATTTTATTCATTTCCTGGCTCCTAAAGCAAATACCCTAAAAGGGGTGGACTTAACTACAGTAATTTACTGGCTCATGGCTTCAGAGGCTAGATGATTCACATCCTGCCAAGGTCAGTATCTTCTGGCTAGCCAGCACCTTTGGGGTTCCTTGGCTTTTCCATCACTGGGCATGCACACACCCATGTTTTCACCTTTCTCTTCTGGGATCCATTAACCTCCAGCATCTGGCTGCTTCCCATGGCTTTTCTGTCTCCATATTCCATTGTTTATAAGGTCTCTAGTCATATTGAATCAAGGCCCACCTTCACTCTATTTGGGCACTCCTAAACTAACTTCTTGAAGGTTCTACTTACAAATGGGTTCACACCCACAGGACCTGGGGTTAGGACCTGACCATGCCTTTTTTGGGGATATGATTAAATCCCTGAAGGTAACATTGTGTATTAGAAGGAAAATTCAGATATAACAAAAGAGCTTTTGGAAAATAATGCAAAACTATCCAAATCAATAATTCAATGGAATTGTTGAATGACAGAGTTTAAGAAAAATGTGAAAAACCACAAAAAGTTGAAAAATACATGCAAAAATTTTAAATGAGAAGGAAATATAAGAAAAATTGTAAGCTCTTCAGGAGAATAGTTGAGAAGTTCCAACATGCAAATAATACTTGAGCTCTAAAGAAGGGACAGAGAACACAGAGGGAGGAAACTACCAAAGAAATTATCAAAGAACTAGAACAAAAAATGTCCGGAGCATAAAGGAGACCTTCTTCAAACTGAAAATCTCAACAAAAAGATGAACTCAAAAGACCCACACTGAGGACCATTACTGCAAAGTGTCAGATCACCAAGACTAAAAATAAAAAGAACCTAAAACCTCTCTGAAAGAAACACGGTTATCTGCAAGGGAATAAATACCAGAAAAATATCTGACTCATCAGTAACAACACAGGATGCAAAAAAATAGTATTACAATACCTTCAAGTAGCTGAGGGAACAGTATTTTCAACTCTGAATTCTGTCCCTGCCAAAATGTAAATCAATCGTGAGAACCAATAAGAACTCACAACTTTATCTCCCATGCACCTTATCTTGCAAAGTTCACAGAGGACATTCTCTTACAAGACAAGAGAATCCTGAGAGAGAAGAAGATACAATCCAGGAAGCAGTGGAGCAAACCCAGACAAGCAGTTTAGGAACTCACAGGAAGGAGGCTCCACCCCAGGCCCAAGGAGGCCTCACACCAGGTGGAAACATGAAGAAGGATGATGCCCAGCAGGAAGGTCTTCAGATGGAAAGCTCAAAATGCTTGAAGAATTTAAGGATGTGATACAAGTAGATAATGAAATAGAAAAGAAAGGCAATTAAAATTCCAGGGAAAACAGGTTGAAGAGGAAAAAATAAATATTGCACAAAACCTTAGAATAATAGGGAATTTAGGTGGGAATTCACAAGATTCTGTTGTATTTTAAGGTATTCAGGGCTACAATGATAACTAGGAAAGACACTACAGTAATGATATTTCTACCATGGGAAGAGGGTGGAGGACAGATTGGGAGTGTAAGAGGCTCACTGTTCTCTGTCCAGCAAGTGGTAACAGGTGAGGTCATGGGTCACTGGAGGGGGGAGCAAAGGAACAGCAGCTCTTTCATTTTAACTTCTACACTGTCTTACTCTTTAACCATATGCATATTTTATTGTGCAAAATAAAGTAAAAGTAATCAGTAATAACTGTGGGAAGAGTCTCTATTCCAGTGACACAGGTTCTGGGTCTAATTGGATGACAATGTTTGAAAGTGAACCTCCTGGCCCTGCTGCCCTTCTGCCCCCTCAAAAGAGGTGAGGTGGTCATTGCATCTGTTGCAGAAGTAACCGTCCTGTCTAAAGCAGACCCACCTGTGGGGCTGGAAATATCTAAGGCAGCAAGAGTCACAGCTGCAGTGGTGTCTGGGCAGGGCATCACGAAGTCCAGCTTCTGGCCCTGGACCAGCTGCCCACTCTAGAAATAAATTTCCATGGATGACTTCAGTGTGAGGGGCATCAGTCATGATCCTGAGGTGGCCAGTGTGCAGTCCCCCTGGATGCTGCTGGCAGTTAGAAGGCAGAGGCCAAGCCCAGGACAAATGGGGGTCCAGGAGGCAGTGCAGAGAATCAAACCCTCCACAAAAATCTCAGTGCCCTGCAGATACCTGAGAGAAAAGCAAATAACACTCCTCAGTGGTCAGAGGCTCCTGCAGGCTGGCACCTGGGAAGAGACTCCAGCTACACTTGGGAATCTGGCTTCCCATGTGGGCTCAGCTGACTTGTTGTGGGGCCCACACATCGGGAGCCACACTGTGCTCTTCCATACTCCTGGAGCATGTGAGATGAGAGGACTAGAGGCTGGGCCTGAGCGGCTGGCCCCAGGGATGCTTAATTAATATGGTTGCTGGAAAATTGAAACTCATTAGCAGTTGTGTTTACAATAGCTCCAAATGGAGCACTGGTACAAGACTGAAAACCGAGAAGGATTAGCAATAGCCTAAAAGTAAAGAAAGAATAGTTCATTAAAGGAACACCAGGCAGCAAGTAAGTAGTAATTATGAATTAATATTCATCATACATTCACTGACTCTCAGACTGAGTTCTGAGCCTTTGCTTTACCCCAGATAACCTCTGCAGCCACTCAACATGGCAGGTGTTATCACTAGACCCATTTGTCAGGTGGGAAAACAGAGGCACAGAGAGGTCAGTTGAACCTGCCCAAGGTCACAAGCAATGTGGGCCTGGGCCTGGAAGTGAATCAGTTGGAAAGCCCTGAGAGATTCTGATTTCAGAACATTTAAAGGAAAAGGAGGAACAGATGCACAAGAGATCACAGGCAGGCCAGGATGGGTCTTGTCCCTGGATTGGGTTCCAGTGCTGCCCTAGCCCACCGCATGGGCCACCAGCACCCTTGTTCTACTTGAAGCAGTTTTAAACTCATGGAAGGCTCATGGAAGCAGAGGGCTCAGGGGCAGTGCTTGGGAACAGCACCTGGGGCAGAAGAGGAACTTAGAAAAGGTTGGTTTAACTAACCCAATGACACTTGAAAACACAAAATACTAGAAACATGTGATAGTGACAGCTGCACATAATACTTCTAAGCCTGTTCTCCTGTTTTCAGAAGGAAGCTGCCCCACCTGCAGCCATGGGGTCTCCTTCCATCCCAGGGTACATCTATTTCTGCTCTCAGCCTCCAAGGACCACCCTATCCTAGGCCTGCTCTCCTGCCCTCAAAGCAGAGCAGGGGCTGGACAGGTGAGTGTCCCACTGGTCATAGGACAACAGTACCTGGGAGCCAGTGGCTTTGAAAGAGACTCATCTCCAACAAATTTTGAGGCCAGGGACAGCAGTTCCCACAGTTCTTGGGTGGCCACAGGGAACCACAGAGGTTCATTCCCTTACTTCCTGCTCAAAGCATGGCAGAGTCTGAGGGAGGGGTCTAGGAGCTCTAATGCCCTGCTTCCTTCCTCTGGCATAGTTAGGTCTTCTGAGCAGGTAAGAGCATCCATTGGCTGGAAGAGGGCATCACCACTGCTTCAATCCACTGTCCTTTATTTCTTGGACTGTCTTCAGTCTTAACCAACAAATCAGAATTATGAATCCTGACACCCCCAAACAATGATATTGGGTTCAATGGCTCATTCCCTCTGGCCACACCATGGTCCTGTGTCCCACTCAACTCTTGGCCCTCACTGTATAGTAACCTCTAAAAACAGAGTGGCTGCCACCACCCCACCTGGCCAATACTTGGCCATACAGGAGCCTCAAGGCCCAATCTTTCACTAGCCTCAGTTATATTATTCTAACTCCCTGATGACAAATTGACCCAAGAACACCTGATGGTGAACTCTAACCAAGAGGAAAACTCCTGAACCTGCAAATGGTGCACTGCCCCTGCCTAAACAGAAGGACACAGTTTGAATGTGAAGCTTGCTGGACACTAGCAGTCCATCCCCAAATCATGAGGAGCCTGGGTTCTCACACCACTCACCTGACAGCATGGGCCTGTGCCCAAACTGGGCATGAGCCTGGGGGTTGCCTGACAGCCCTGGAAGTTTCTGATCTTAGGAGGATGGATCTTCAGTGCCACTGGTAGTTGGCAAACCAGTTGCAGACCTGCTCAACTGTCAGGCTTGTTTCCAATGCCAGCTGCTCTGCCCAGGACAAGGCTCTGAGTTTATCCTTATCTCTCCAAAGGCAGCTGTGCAGGATGTGGGGGAGCAGGAGGGCCACCCACCCTCACATTCACAAGCTGCCAAGCATCCATTTGGTCAAGGTGAGACACACACCCCTGTTGTGTAGAGCTGACACCCATGGGAAGTCCATGTGAACAGCCCCTGCTGCCCAAGTGCCAACCCCCAGATATTGCCCAGAGGCCATTTGAGAAGCCCCAGTGTCATGGGTTTAGCAGAATGATTCCCCTGTGGAGAACACAAATCATCCCCAGTGAGGTACACCTCCATACATGGGTCTCTCCAAGTGTGGCCAAACCCCCAAGGCCTCTGCACCTGACTTGGTGATTTTCTCTCTTTGGTGGAAGAAGCAGAGCTCAGAGAATACCCATGATGGAGTAAGGCCTCCTCCTCCTCTTCCTCCTCCTCCAGTGAAGCCTGGCTACCCTCTGGCTCTCTCCTGCCCCCTGCATGGTTACCCCTGATGGGTGGGACCCCTGCATGCTGGGTTATCACCTCTCCATGAGCTTCTCTTTCTGGTGATCCCTTGCTTGGTCTCCTTCCCCCCACATGGTAAATGCTCAGGGCCTGCACACAGGAGATGCTTAAGTTGCATGGGTGGAAGCCAGCTGACTGGCAATGATTTGGCTCCACATGGCAAAATAAAGCCTCTGTGTGTGCAGACTCTCCATTTGGGGCAGGAATGCCCATCAGACAATAAGCCCCTGTCCTGGGACCACAATAGTTGGGGAACTCCCAGAGGACCTGAGGCAGCTGTTGGATGAAAGACCCCTGGAAGGAGACACCTGGGGAGAATAGCCTGTGGGAACATGTTAAAGGGAGTATCTTTGAGGAGACACAGTTTGGGGGGCAGTTTCTGGACATCAGACTGTCCATAAGGAGCTCCCCAGGAAGGGCCAGCTTAATGAAGATGCACTTTACGGGAGCAGTACCCCTGGGGAGAAGTCTAGGGGTGAGCTTTCTAGGGGGGAGCAACCTGTAGGGATCATCCTGGGGAGGAGCAGCCAAGGGAGGGCACAGCCTGGGGGAAGCAACACCACCATCCACTCACCGATTGGGCCTTGTTGGGGCTGGTGCCCACACCCAAGGTGAAATCCTGTGGCTTCTGGTGAACCTCTCTGGGGAATTTCTGGCTCTTTAGACCCTCTGGGGAGAGGGAGGAGGGAAGTAGGTGCATGGACAAGGAGAGTGAGGGGAAAGGTTATGAGAACAGAGACCCCAAGTTTGCCCCACCTCCCCTCTCTGACCTCAGTATGGGGAGAAAGTGTGACCAGCTGTCTCCCATAGACTCAGGGGTGCACAGGCAGAGGTTCTGGCCACCTGAAGACCCCAGGTGAGGGCAACAGGTCTAGAGCCACAACAAGGCTCCTAATGCCCATGGGGCCCACTCCTGAGCTCAGCTCCTTCATCAGATCCTAAGATTCTGCTCACCACCAATGCACAAGCTTGGCGCTCAGGTCTTTTCTGTGGAAGAGTTGTGTGTGGGCAAAGGATCAGCTGTCAGTTATTCAGCCACTGCTCCCCTGAAAGTCCCTGAGGATGGGACCAGAAAAGGCATGACCCTGAGTGGGTGGTACCCAGGTTGGAGGAACCTGGAGTGAGCAGGACCCCAAGTGGATGGACCCAAGCTTGGGCAGGACCCTCAGCAGTAGGGACCCTAAGTGGACAGTACCTAGTGTGGAAGGATCCCAACCAGGACTAGACCCTGATTGGACAGGACCCCAAGTGGGAGGCACTAGGAGTGAGCAGGACCTGGAGTGGGGGTAATCCAGATTGGGGGTACATGGAAAGAGGGGATCTGGATTGGGGGTACATGGAGTTGGGGGACATGGGGTGGGGGAACTGGAGTGGAGGACATGGAGTGAGCTTCCTACTCAGCCCAGTCAATGGCTCCTGGGATTCTCCTCCTCTAGGCAGAGCTCTGCCCTGGGGCAGAACTCCCTGTCTCTCTCCAGGAAGAGAGGCCTGAGGTGATGGCCTCCATCAGCCCCTTCCCTCACCTTTTGCCTGCTGGGAGCAGCACCTGCACACCTGACACTCTCCTCTCTTTTCCTCTCAGGCCCTGCTCTGGCTGCAGTGGTGCTGGCACTGGGGTCCACAGCATTACTCCACCCCAGAACATTCTCCCACCCTAGCCACCTCAGATCCTTCCCCTTGTCACCTCTCTGTTGTCCCCCTCTGTGAACCTGGGATTCTAGCTGGGGCCTTCTCCTGCCATGTAAAAGGCTCTCAGATGGCTCATCCCATGCAGGGTTCCCAGTCTCATCCTGCACCCTCATTGCCTGGCACTGGCAGGCAGGGCCTGGAAACAGCCCTTATGGTGAGTGACTGCAACCCCCACCCACAAACCAGCCCTGCTCCCTGGGCACCCCCTCTTGGTGGGCTACTGCATGCTTGCAAGAACTGGAGACCCTGGATCTTCAGTATTGTTATCACGATCATCATCTATTCTCATGCCCTACTCCAGACAACCCCCACCCCTGGCCTGGGGAAGTCCATCCCCCACCACACCCAAACCCTCTGCCCTGTTTCCTTGTCACAATGCTGAGCTGATCACTCTCACCCACACTGCTCAATATCATTTGGGGAAGGAGCAACCACCAATGAGTCTCCAGCAAATACTGTCTTGCTGGACACCCAGCACCTGGGCCACCTGCCCATCTGCCTCAATGATGCCTTCAACCTCCTCCTCTCCCTTCAGCCACCCACACCCCCCAGTGCTCATCACCACTGAGGACCTTGGCACTAATTTCACAGCAATGGAAAGTAACCAAGTAAGAAGTGCCTCCCTCTCCCACACCAAGCCTACTCCCAGATTGACCACCAGACCCCAGGTGGCTCCCACACCTGCCTTTGCCTTGCCCAGGACTCCCCCATCATCCACCTCCTTTCAGCACTGTCAGTCTTTCTTCTCTGAGTCATTCCCTTAGCTGGGGTGTCTGTAGATCTCCCATCTCACATATTGGTTTCTCCAGCTTATCCCGCCCCTCCAGCCACCCTGTGATCTTCTCCCCATTCCTACAGCACCTCTCAGAATGATCTAGACTCCTGCTGCTGACTCCATGTCCCACACTCTTTGTGGCATACGCCAACCCACCTGCCATGCTACAGCATCATGGCCTAGCTCATTAGCCACCTCCATCCAACAACCCTCTTGGACAGACCTCATCGGCTTGGCTTCCAGAACACCACATCCTTCTGATGTTCCTCTTATCTTATCCACCATGCCGTCTTGTCCCTCTCTGATGAAATCTCCTGTCTGGAAATTCAAGGGGTGAGTTCCTGAAGGTCACAGAAGCAGGATCCTGGACCTCAGCCCTCTATCCCCCTCTCTCACTGCACCAGGGTAAGCACAACCCAAAACAACATCAGCTAATAGTTGAAAGTCATTGAAGCAGGATCATGGTTCCCACTGCTATTCTCTCTACTTCTGTGTATACTGGAAATTTCCATGAGAAAAAAAGTGATGTACAAATAGCTGTCTGCTGAAGGCGTGATATCCAAGTGCCTATTGAACAACCCCATGGAGGTCTACACATCACACAGCCAAAGGAACTCTATTCCTCCCTCTCAAAGTCTCCCCCAGTTCCAAGGGTTCTGGACAGCTTGGTGAGGAGCACTGTGCCAGGAGCCTCCTGCTATTCCTCCAGGACAGGAGGGAAAATTGGTCCTGCATGCCAAACCTTACCCAAGACCTGTTTTCCTTTGGCCCAAGAGCAAATAGCTCTTACACTTTTTAAGGGTTCTAAACCACCACCCCCACACACAGACCCCATGTGGCCCTCAATGTCTACTCATTACCTGGAAAGTTGCTGACTCCCCTCCAGGACACCAAACCCCTCCCACACCATGACCTTGACCTGGCAGCATCTGCTAGCATGCCAGCCCAAGGCAACACTGTCCCTGACCAATGCTTCTCAGTCCCCAATCACCCTGCTCTGTGCATTTTCAGCCAGAACTTGCCAGAGAAGGTGACAAGTGTCACTCAGTGAGGGCACATGGTGGGTGCTGGAGAAACACTGGATAAGGGGACACTTGTGCGTATGTTCTGACTGTTCCTGCTGTATTGGGTTCTCAGGCCCTGGGACCTAAGGCAGCCCTGTGGGGTAAACACAGATCCCTGGCCAGAGACTAACTCTTCCTTGAGGAGTCCTGTAGGGTAAAAACAAACCCACCCCCAGAGCCTACTTCTTCCTGCAGTGAAACCTCTGCACAGGGGTCAGTGTGGCCATATCCAGCCTCTTCCTGTCCAGCTCATAGTGTATGTCATTCCAGAGCTGCACCAGCTCTTGTCTACCTCCTGGCAGAGCCCAGCAACCCTGCTGAGGAGAGCCTGCTGAGCCCTGGCTGTCTTTGTCCTTCTGAATAAGAACTGGAACCCATGCTCCTTACCTCCAGGAAGGACCATGCCTGGGTCAGGGGGTGGGGCTTTCAGGTGAATCCTACTTCTGCTGTCTACAAGATGCCTCAGGTGGCTAAGTGGTCAAGGCAGGAAACAGCCAGGGTACCATCCCTGCCATCCACTGTCAGTGTGGTTCTTTGGGGCCTGGTTCACCACATGGGGCCATGGGACATACTTATGTCACCTCTGAGAGGGCCACACTTCTTAGATCCTTCAACTTTCTCATGAGTTGAGCACAGCTGATGGGGGGAGCATGAGGCAAGGAGAAGGCAAAGGATAGGTCTCTGACCACATGCTCAAGGAGAGGAGAAGCATGGACAATGGAGGCTTGGCCCACATCTGCTGGGAAGGACCTTCAACTCCCCAGCAAGGCTGGCCTCAGGCTCTGCACTCTGGGCTGAGCAGGAGGAGGGATCCCTTTTGTGGCACAATGCACAGATCACTGACCCTGGAACAACCTGCTTCTACCTACTGGACTTTCCAGTTAACCAAGGATACATGGCCTTGGCCCAGGCATGCTGCCCACTCCAGCTCAGAGGTCCTGCAGAGGGTTGTTTTTGGCACAAACATGGCACTGGCTGTGATGGTGGCATAGAGGGTAGTTAGTCAGGCTATGTAGTAGTAGCTCCTGAGTAAGGCTTTTTTTAAATGAGGGTTATGGTTGCTGCTAGGGCTTTCAGGCAGGATGGCCTTCCTGCAGCCATGGGGTCCAGCTTCATTTTGTGGTGGGGGTAGGGATGGTGCAAATCACTTTCTTTTGTTCTGGTCTGAGCATCCGGTGCCCTTGTGTGATGCTAAACCCCAGGTATTTGACTCTGTTTACAGATTTGGACTTTTCTCCAAGACACTATGTATCCAGTCTGTGTTAGAAGTTATAGGAGAGCCTGGGTCCTTTTTCTGTGAAGTCTTCCCCAAAAAGGGTAGGGGAGTTTTTGAAGCCTTGCAGAATCCAAGTCCAGGTTAGCTGAGTTTCCTGCCAGGTTCTGCGATCTTCCCACTCAAAGGCAAGCAGAGGTTGGGTCAGGAGGGGCAACTGCAGGCAGAAGAAGGCATCTTTTAAATCCAAGCAAGGGAACCAGGTGGCTCTGTGTAGCAGCTGTCCCAGCAAAGTGTACAGGTTGGGAACAATCTGGCACAAGGTGAGTGTGGTGTTGTTAATGGCTCATAGATCCTGGGCTGGTCAATACCCTGTCCCATCTGGCTTCTTTACTGGTAATAATGGGGTGTTCCAGGGTGACTGTCACTCAATCAGAATCCCCTCTTTTCTCAGGCAATATATGTGTTCAACCATGCCCAATTGTGCTTCATGGGGGATTGGATACTGCTTCTGCCAGATTGGGACTGCTCCAGGCTTCAAGTTCATGATGATGGGTGCATGGTTCTGTAACATTCCCGGTGGGTTTTTTTCTGCCTAAACCTGGCGGAAAAGTTCTAGCAGTTTTTCCAGATTCTGACCAGAATTTTTTTCTGAATGAAGCCTCCATTCCTCACTTTGTGGTAGGGTGACAAGGAGAATGAGGCCAGTCCTGAGGCTTATGCTTGCTGGCCCCCCAGGTGTGAAGGTAATCTGTGTTCCCAGTTTGGTTAAGAGGTCCTTACCAGGTAAGGAAACTGGATATTCAGGCAGGTACAGAAATGTATGAGGCACTTTGTGGCCTGACAATTTTTCAACTGGCAAAAACGCTGTTGGCTTGATTGGTCTCCAGTTGCTCCTATAGTGTTAGCAGTATTTTAGCTAAATGGGGTGATGGGGGTTGTGACCACAGTATATTCAGTGCCAGCCTTTATTTTTTTTGCAGTAAGCACATTGGTCTCTGGCCAGGGGAATCTTTTTGGTGCTTTTCCCCCCTTTATGAGGTGGCCCTTCTCATCCAGTGGGGTCAGAATTTCCCAAGGCTGCTGATAGTAGGGAGGCTAGAGTGACCAGAGAGCATGGCAGGGTGGTGGGTCTTCTTCTGAGGATCTCTGATGAATGACTGGTTTCTGGAGCCTCATTCCCTGTGCAACCAAGACCCTGCTCTGTCCCTTTTTTTCCAAAGCACAATCAAACCCAAATGGGCAGATTCTGGGCTATTTCTAACCAAGAATCAATGTAGGGAAACTGATTGGGGTGGCCAGGAGTTCATGTGACAACCAGCCATACTATGCAGACCCTGGCTATATCCAGGGCCCCTTCTGAGGGCCAGTCAATGTTAAAAGTGGGCCACTCTAATTCACATAAGGTTCAGAGGGTGCCAGGGTTCATCCAGATGCCATAATCTCTGGAAAAGCCTTTCTTGAAATTCTTAAGCATGCAGTTTAAAATGGTAGATTTTGACTGTGATGAGCTCATACCCTGCATCAGTGGTGCAAGACAGACAAAGGAAGGGGTTGCCTCTTTCAAGTCCACTCAGATGCCCACCTGTCTACATCTCTCATGAGAACTTCAGCTTATCTTAGCTAAGGCACCCAGGCAGAGTTTAGGGTGGGCTGTTATGCCATATGATGCAGCTGTGGAAAACAAGTTAGGGCCCAGTCAGGCTCTGTAGCACAGGCTGTGAAGTCACAGGCTGGAATAACAGAAGTAAGCCTCTGTCATCCTCACTCACACACACAATCACTCAGAAGTTACACAGTCCCTCCCATAGGGATTAACAGTAATAAGTTCACACCCTGAGTCAGTGGTGCAAGACAGACAAACATAGAGGTTGTCTATTTTGAGGCATTCAGATGCCTGCCTGTCCATGCCTCTCATGAGAACTTTTGCTCATCTTAGCTAAGGCACCTGGGCAGAGTTCAGGTGGGCCATTATGCTGTGTGACATAACCACAGAAACAAGTTAGGGCCCACTCATACTCCATAGCAAAGGCTGTGGAGTCACAGAGTGGCATGACAGAGGTAAGCCTCTGCCATCCTCATTCAACACAACTGCTCAGAGACTATGTAGTCCCTCCCACAGGGTCTGCCCTATCCTGTGATCTCAATACTTGATATCTTGGGAGGTGATCACTCTTCCCTTCTGTCTGGAGATGGGCCTGATTGAGGACTTGGCTCCTGGGGCCTTACATTTCTGGAGTCTTCTGGCACTGTTCCATCCACCTCCCCATTGAGTCAGGCTGGGGTCTGGGGATACAACCTGTGGAGACTGCCTCAGAAGAAGGTCACATTAAGAGAAGAGGTGGCACCTACCTCATTCACTCAGAGATTGCCACTGGCCGCACCCATCAGTTCCAAGCCAGAGGCTCAATGGGTCTGCTCAGTTGGGTTTCCTGGTCAGGGAACCAACTGTTGCAGCAGATGAAACTTAGATGATGAGAAACCCAAGTGTGCACTCAGAGATATGGAGGAACAAAGTTTTATTATGCGCAGACCTAGAGGAGAGTCAAGTCTCCAAAAAATCTGAGCCCTGGTCTTCAGCTTTCATGGGATTTTATAGGTTTCTGTTTATTGGCTAGTATGTTGCTGGGAAAGTGGGCAAATTCCTGAATCAAGGAGGCAGGAGGGGTTACAGAAGCAAAGTTGTGAGTTTAGCTTATCTTCCTAAAGCAGAGGGCCTCAGGGAGGAGAGGAATAGAGTCCTTAACTTTGTGGATTCTAGACAAAATTGGGAGGATGGCACTTATCTCCCTAAGTTGTGGATTCCATGGGAGAAAAAGAGGAGGGGGCAGTTATTTTCTCAAAGCTGTAGGTTTCTGCTAAGGAGGAAGAGAGAGTGCTGTTAAAGAGGGAGCAGCAATTATTTTTCATCAAGCTCAAGGGTGACCATTCTGTTCTGCACACCTAACCAACAACAGGAGGCTCTGGGCTTCAGATAAGTGATGGAAGACCCCATAACCCTCCTCAAAACGGTAGCATTTCTGGGAATTCCACTGGGTAGGGCTTCTCTCACCACCCCCTTTCCCTTCAGAAGAGATCCTTCCCACCTTAGTCTTGGAAGAGGCTGGGAATGGGGAGGGGTAGCTGGAGACAAGACTTCCACTGCAGGTGAGTAGTTTGGCCCAGAGACCAGAATATAAGATTGAACCTGATTGATTTGTGGACACTGGTTTTTAAATGGGCCCTCAGCCTTTCCAGTTCTGAGTATAAGAGGTGGGAATGTAGCATAGGAAACCTGCTGGGCATCTACATTGCAGCGGATTCCACCTGCCCAGCAATCTGATATCTGTTGGGGCAGGCTTGCAGTACTGCATGGAGAAGACCCTATATGCCCCACCACATCCTGCTCTGGGGGTCCCATTTCTCAGTGCTGTGAGGCTTCCTCTTGGGTCCCCTGGATTCTACACATTCCCCCAGCCTCCCTTACCTAGATTCACCCAGGGATCCTGGATTTGGCCCCTTCCTGCTGCCATTTCCATGCACTCAGTGCCCAGCATGTGCTCCAGTCTCCTCTGCCCACACTGTCACAGGAGGCCCTGGCACTGAGGCAGCATCACAGCTAGGCCACACTGGTTTGTAGGTGCTACAAATGTGGGCAGTGCCTGTACTCCAATCCCACCATCAAGGCCCACCCCCACCCTTGGATGGGGGTCAGAACTGCTTCCTGTGTGTGGGATATGCGGGCACCCTTGGTAGTTTGCCAAGCCCCATGGAATTGCATTTCCCCCAGAAAGTGGCTGGGCTGTTCCTACCAGAGCTTCTGACCGTTTGGTGAAGGTCTTTGAGTGGCCTGCACCCCCTGTGCTCCCACACCCTCCAGCACCCTCTCTGTGTCTTTAGCCTGTGCACTCCTATGACCTCCCAGGCTGGGGCCCTACTGGTGGGAGGCATTTCCTCATGGCCCTGAAGGGGCATGCACTATTGGGACCTGGGTGTCTGGAGAGTGGATGCTGGTGGACAGGTGGGAGCAGAAGTGCACATAACTTTGTAGGCTGTGAGGAGGGCAGAGGGGCACTGAAATTTCCACTCCTGTAATGGGGTGGAGTGGGGTGGAGGAAGTGATGAACTTTGAACAATTTCCATTCTTTGACCCCAAGGTTCTCTGCAGAGGCCAGGTTGGTTTTGGAGATGCTAGTTGCAGAAGGGACTCATTCAGGAAATCTTTGATCCATAGCTCCATGGCTCAGACACCCCCTGCTTTCTGTGGCCTGCACCACCTTCTCTGGCTCCTGGGAATTGGACAGGAGGAGGAAGTCACCTTTGCAAACCCAGACCCCGAGGAGACAGCAGGCCAGGTCTGAGCGGAGTCTCCTGTGGAAGATGCTGGTCCTTCCACAACATGGATTGTGTGGAAGTTACTAAATTTCAAGCTGGAGGGGCCTGGAGGGGGGTAAAGAGGCTCTGCAGGGTGACCTTGGAGCTTTTGAATTTTGTCCTGACCCTTTGAAGTCCTGATCTCTCCTTGGCCCTGGGCATGTAGGCTCAGCTGCACAATGGAGAGAAAGGGAGTGAGGCATGAGGATGTCCTGAGGGTGTTAATGGTTCTCAATGACCTGGTCAAGTAATTGTTGGGTAATTACTAAACTGCTAAAATTTTGGCTTGAAACATGTTCTGATGAATATCTGAATAGTAAATCTCCTGGTGAATACCAGCCTCTTCTCATGTGGAGCTTGCAGTTTTAGGAAGGAAATCAAAGGACAGGTTTTGAGCCTCCACAAGCAGGGAAGACCTCAAGGTAAGAGATGGAGGCTTTGCATTATCTTTTAAAGAGTGGTCCAGGGGTACATCAAAAGAAAGAGTTCTGACTGCATGGCTTAGTGTATGCAAATTAATTAGTGAGAAAGGTAAACATTTCAGCATGAGTTCAAGTGAAAATCTGGCTAACACTCCACGGTTCTGGTGGCAGGTTTGCTACATAAGCCATGAATGTGTGGAGGGTGGATTGGATTTGGAGGAAGACCACTTACTGGCCTGAAAGTTGATCATGATGCATTGGACAATGAAAATGGTGCACTTCAAAAGTTTGCAAGAGAGGAGCCCACCTGGAGAACATAGAGGTAAAATGAGAGAGATGTGCCATATTACTAAACCCTGGTTGCTCCTGGAAGAACGAAATAAGGCATATGAATTTTCTCCTTTATGTTTATCAATCTTTTTCTAATTTTTATAAAATGATAATGTCATGGTTTTCTATTTTCAAGTTTATTTTCAAGGAGTGGAAATGCAAAATGGGTATTAACAGGGTTGTTTCAGAGCCATCATGATGAACTATACTGAGGTTTAAGCACTGGGTCACTGGTGGAAAGGGGATGGAAATGAGAGGACTTCAGTCTGCATTTGAGCACCTCTTTTGCTGCAGCAAATCTCCCACTTACAGTGAAAATTTCTGGGAATGCGGTCATGGGGCCTTTCTCTAGGATACAATAGATATTCTGTGAAAATACTGATCACTCTTAAAGCACCAATAAGTTTTAACAGGCAATGTAGCATGCCAAAATATCAAAATATTATGCACTATTAAATTTGATTTAAAAACAATTCCACAAATTCTATTATTCTAATTTTCATTGTTTGAAAATCAAATACTGTTAGGTTTGGAGGGAAGCAGAGGAAGGGAGGTGTTTTAGAAACCAGACCAGGAGCTGAAGTTCACTTGAACAAGGCTTTTAATGAAAGTGCTTAGCAGGCAGGCTGCATCTGAATAGACATCAGCCACAAGGGAGGGGGAGAGAGAATTTTTATAACTTTTTCTGGGATAGACTACAAAGGACTAGGTTGTGATGGTTTATGCTAGCTTTGTAGTTTTAGGGTCAGGTCCTGTTAACTCATGTCAACTTTGTAGTACCACCTGCATTTTGGATGTTATCCCTTAGGCAAGACAGTAGGGGCAGGAACTTTGTTTTGTTACCAATTAGGGATACACAGCTGCAGAGAAAGGGGGAGGGAGGAAGGATGAAGGGGATGGTAGGACTAGAGCCTTGGGCTTAACATCCTAGACTACTTTTAATTTTTTTTGCTTGGAAAAGGAACATTGATCTGTCTTCTGTAGCTACTTCCTGCTGACCAGGGTATAGAGCAGGCCCTAACAGTCATCTTGTGCCAGGGGTTGGTAGCGGTGAGCTAGGTTTATGAGAAATATGTTACTGATTACCTGATTGGTCATAGCATGGACAGTTCTGTGGATGAAACTTGTTAAGAGTTTTGTAAGGCAGGGCCTGCAGAGAAGGATTAATAAGGTTAATATGAAAGGGGTTGGGAGGGCTATGAGAGTTGCACAAAGTGGAGAGGAGAAATAAGAAAAAAAAAAGGTTTTTGTCAGGAGGTGTTGCTGAGTGCATTTTCTCTGGCTTGTCTGATTATGTCTATATTTTCTTTGAGAATTTCTAAGTTTTCAACAACCTGGCCAGAGGTGTTTATATAGAAACAGCAGGTTTCATTTAATAAGGTGCAGATTTTTTCTATCTTGGCTGTGAGGATGTCTAAGGCTCACCTATCTTGTAAGACATCAGCTAAGTTGTTAAGGAATTTCTGTTGGTTTTCTATTATCTGTACTGTGGTGTTCCAGGTTTGTTGGAGTGAGATACAGATGTTAAGAACTAAACCAAAAGAAGCCATGATATATAAAGTGTCCTCTACCAGGATTTCTTAGAATGGGGTTGTTGTGAGCACGATATTCCCATTCTGTGGTGCCAAGTGCTTGCTGGTTTCTTTTCTTTAGTCTCTGTAAAGTTAAAGAGGTTTCTAGTGCTGCAGCAGACAGAATGAAAACCCAAGTGTCACTCAGGTGGGGGAGGGGGGGAGCTGATGAACAAAGTTTTATTATGCATGGTCCAGAGGAGTGTCAAGTCTCCAAAATCCCCATGTTCTGGTTTTCATAAGTTTATATAGGAACTCTAAGCAGGCAAGTTCCTAAGCAAACAGGCAGGTGGGGGTTACAAAAGCATATAGGAACTCTAAGCGGACAAATTCATAAGCAAGAGGGTAGGCAGGGGTTACAAAAGCAAAAGGAGCAAGGTTAGCTCATCTTCCTAAACAAGAGGGCCATTAGGGAGAAAAAGAGTCATTTTCTGTTTAGAGTTGTAAATTCCATTTGAGAGGGGCAGGAGGGGGGTGCTTATCTTCCTAAAAATGTGGATTCAAGGGATAAAAGGGAGGAAGGGAGAAAAGGGACTGAGGGGAGTTTATTTTCCTAAAACTGTGGGTTTCTGCTGAGGGGGGTTAGGGTCCCAGCACTTCCTTTATCATTCCCCCATTTTGGTGCCCTTATAATTCTTTATGGGGCATCATCTGTTAACATGGGGATTTTTCTATAGTCCCCAAGGGCTGATATTTAACATGAGGCATTATTTGGTGTTTTAAGGCATTTAAGAGGGAAATGATATATTGCGTTAGGTTCCATAGAACACATGCCCCAAAAGTTAAGAGGAAGAAGACTGAGGCTATTACAGGCATAAATGGCAATATCCAGGAAAGGAGATACTGGAAGTAGTTCCTGTTGGCAGATGCCTGGTATACACGGTTTAAGTGGTCTTTGGCTCATTCCTTTAGTAGGGCCACCTTGTCCCTAACTATCCCTGAGGAGTTTGCATAGAACCAGCATTCCCCCAGATCCCCCCTGAACCTTTGGTGAGCAAGTCTAATCCTTGCCTGTTTTGTAAAGCCACCACTGCCAATGAGTCCAGATGGTTTTGCAACCCATTGAGAGCCCCTGATATTTCTTCAAAGTCCTTTGATATTTCCTGTGCTAGGGTTTGTAAGCCCACCTGACCACCTGTGAGTGAGGCCCCAACTACTGCTGTGCTCCTGACTACTCCTAGTCTAATGAGTATCAGAATTGCCTGTATTGCTCATTTGGCTCAGGAGAGCTCTCCAGGCAATTCATCTCCATTCACTGAGAATGATGGTACTGGCCAAGCCAGGTAACAAATGTCCTGGCCATCCTGGAGTAGGCACTGGTAGGCATTGGTGCCACAGACTCAGAAGGTGGAGTTTGTGGTGCATTGGCCATGCTCATTGAGTGGGCAGGTGGTGTTACATTTGGCCCTTCCAAGAGGGAAGATGGTTGAAGAAGACCTGGTAGTTATGTTTTTAGAGTTAGCCAGTTTTCCTGGGGGTTTGGTTATGCACACTGGGAGGGTCCTGGTTCCCACCACAGAGCTGTCATGGGTCAGTAGTTTTATGTTCCATGGGACAGGTATTGTGAAGATGGCTAGACTTGAGGAAGTGCATAGCCAGCAGGATACAGTTATGTCAGTCTGGGATTCATTTAGGAGTTGGTGGAAATTTCAAACCCGGTTCAAAAGTATGTTGTGGGGGGGCTATTCTAACTTTGGCTTTTAGCATCTGGGCAGCTTTACTGATATTTTTCATCTGGGTTTTCTCTGGGTGTTGGGTTACCGGGATCAGTTGGACCAGTATGAGTTCCCTTGGGTCCAGCTCCAATGGGTTGAATATTCTGATTCCTAGTTTTAGTCCTGTTTGGGCCTTTATAAAGGTATTTTATGATCTAGTGGTTATGTTTAATAAGGTGAGTTTTACAGTTCACAGGTCTCTATGTCACACCTTGCTGGGCTGGGGATTTTCTGTAGGAGATATGGAGAAGTTGATGGAGCCCCTTACCAGGAGTGATGGCACCTACCAGCAAGCTCCAAGAGTGGCAGAATCCTCCACTTTTTGGGGGGTCTCTGCAGAGGTATTTGTCATAACTCCCATAGTTGTGATCCCTACACCCACTCCTGGGGGCAGGTATGGGGGCGTGGGGGTATTGGGCAATGAGCAAGGTGTAAGGAGTGTGATTTTGGATTACCCTGCATGCATCAAATATTACAGAGGCTGATTTTGCACCTGCCAAGAACAGGACTGAAGCACTCAGCATGGATTGTTTGCCCCAGCTTTAGCTAACTTGCAGCTGCCATAGACTTTGGGGGTGGGTATTGGCTCCTAGGGATGGGGCAAGGAAGGAAAGGACAGACAAGTCAAGGCACAGAAGCATCCTATTATATATCCATAAGCAATTGCAATTAGGGATCTATTCACAGCAGTCCAGTCTGCAGGGATCACAGCAGCGAGTCCAACTCTAAATACCTAGGCAAGCAGGCTATAGAAGCACAGGATCCACCAGGAGCGGGGGTCCATTCAGCAGCATTTGATGAGGTCAGTGCTTGGGGATCCCGGGTGACTTGCACCCTCAAGGGGTGACCAGGTATGGGTTGGGCTGTCCAGATGTCCTGCTCTTTATCAGGGTGTGCCATCTTGACCCTGGAATGATGGATCTAAGGGATGATGCCAGCAACTTTAAGAGCAGTAGAAGTTATAAGGATCATGGTATATGGACCTCTCCAGGAAGGCTGAAGGAGTTCTTTCTTCCAGTCTGACATAGACTAGGTCCCCTGGCTGTTGGGGGTGCCCCAGGCATCCCAGGGGCATGAGATTCTGGGAAAGATAGTTTTATGTATTTTGGCTAGAGTTTTCCCCAGATGCTGGAGAACGGATCTTGGCTAGCCTCCCCGAGAAGTTTGAGATTTCCTTTGAAGGCCTGGATAATTGGGGGTGACCACCCAAATAGAATTTCAAAGGGTGAATAGCCTGTGGGTCCTGTGGTTCACCTAACTTAAAGAAGGGTCAAGGGGAGTAAGTCTATCCAGGGGAGACCAGTTTCTTGGCAGAATTTAGCAAGGGTGGCTTTGAGGGTTCGATTCCTGAGTTCAACTTTCCCTGAACTCTGGGACCTGTAAGCAGTATGGAGTTTGCACTTGATTCCTAACATTTTTGCTAGCTCTTGGACTACAGCAGCCATGAAGGCCAGGCCATTGTCACTTCCAATAGAGAGTGGCAGCCCAGGTTGGGGAAGGATTTCTCTAAGTAAAGTCTTAGTCACTTCTCTTGCTTTGACCCAAACTGAAAAGGTGCATATCATCACCAACAGATATTTGTACCCCAGACTTGGTTTCACTTCTGTGAAGTCTGCTTTGAGATCTTCAGTGGGGGCTGTCCCCATGTGCTGGATATCTGCTAGAGCATCAGGGTCCTGCAAAGGGTTGTTTTTGGCACAAACTTGGCACTGGCTGCTGATGGTGGCACACAGTGAAGTTAGCCAGGATATATAGTAGTATCTCCTGAGCAAGATTTCTAGCACAGTTTTTCCTAGGTGGGTGAGTTGGTGGTATCACTGGATGAGGACATGAGTGGCTCCTTTTGGGACAAAAATCTGGTCATCTGGGAGCAGCCAAGCTCCTTTGGGGGTTTGGCTCCTCCCTTCTATCTTAGCCCATTCCTGTTCTTCCCGGGTATAGCTTAGTTGATTAGTCTCTTGTCCTAAGAGGGACAGCTGTGGTGTCAATTCCAGGACTCATATTTCATGGGTTGCTTTGGCTGCTTGCTGAACTGTTTTGTCAGGTAGCCTGGTTCCTTGACTGACCATATCATTCCTTTCTGATGTCCCCAGCAGTGGATGATAGTGACTTTGTCTGGTTTCCAGATTGCTTCTAACAGTTGGAGGATTTCTTCTTTCTCTTTGATTTTCTTTCCCCCTGCAGTTAGGAGACCTCTTTCTTTATAAATTGCCCAGTGGATATCAACAGTTGCAAATGCATACTTAGAGTCAGTGTAAATGTTTACTGCTTGTCTCATGAGCAGCTGCAGGGCTTGGACCAGTGCCCAGAATTCTGCTCATTGTACAGACTTTCCCCGTGGTAGAGATTCCACTTCCACCACATGTTTGGTAGTGGTGACTGCATATCCATCAATCTTTTCCCCATTTTTAACTAGACTGCTCCTATCTGTAAATTTTTTTGATCTGGGGAAGGGAGTGGTTTGTCTTGGAGGTCGGGGTGACTGGTATAAACTTCCTTGGTCACTTCAATGCACCCAGGCACTGGAACTCCTTCCTCTTCCAGTAAAAAAAAAGTGTCAGGGTTTAGACTGCACAGTATTTCTATTGTCACTCTGGGGTTTTTACAGAGTAAACCTTGGTAATGTGTGAACTGGGGATTCAATATCCACCGATGCCAGTGTGAGTTCATTAGGGCAGTGACTGTGTGTGGCACCATAAAATGAATAGCTTGTCCAAGGGTTAATTTGTGGGCTTCGTTGATGAGGGTTATGGTTGCTGCCAGGGCTTTCAGGCAACCCTGCAGCCACGGGGTCCAGCTGCTTGGAGAGGTAAATGATGGGTCTTTTGCCAGGGGCCAACTGTTTGTGTGAGAACTCCCAATGCTACTTTGTTCTTTTCATGCATGAACAGGTTAAAATTTTGAGTTACATCTGGGAGCCCCAAGAAAGGGTCTCGGCTGAGTTCTCTTCTGATGTTTTGAAAGACCCCCTGTTGAGCTTCTTCCCAGGCAAGGGGCTCTTTTTTGGACCTGTCAGAACTTCACAAAAGGGTTTGGCCATGGCTGCAAAACCAGGAATCCAGAGGCAGCAGAACACTGCAGCCCTGACGAACTCATGAAGCTTTCTTTTTGTGGTGGGGGTAGGGATGGTGCAGATCACTTCCTTCCATTTGTGTCTGAGTGTCAAGTGTCCTTGTGTGATGCTGAAACCCAAGTACTTGACCTGCTCTTTGCAGATCTGGGCCTTTTTCCAAGACACTTTGTACCCAGTCTGTGTTAGGAGTTGTAGGAGAGTCTGGGTCCCTCTCCAGCAGTCCTTTCATCTCACTGGCAAGTAGGAGGTCATCTACATATTGCAAGGGGGCACACCTTCAGACTTCCCAGGGGTAGGTAGCCAGATCTGCTGCCAAGTCTTCTCTCAAAAGGGTAGGGGAGTTTCTGAAGCCTTGCAGGCCCTGGGTCCAGGTTAGCTGAGTTTTCTGCTGGCTTTTGGGATCTTCCCACTCAAGGCAAACAAAGGATGGCTCAGGGGAGCCAGCCACAGGCAGAAGTAGGTGTCTTTCAGGTCCAGGAAGTGAACCAGGTGGCTTCAGGTGGCAGCTGTCCTAACAAAGTGTACAGGTTGTGAACAACCTGATGTAAGGTGAGAGTGGCATTATTAATGGCTTGTAAATCCTGCACTGGTCATATCCAGTCCCACCTGGCTCC